>OY723396.1:13885914-13971596 GCA_963210295.1 Ophion ellenae
GCACAGTCTCAACCGTAGGCTTGGGCTTGGTTTGCTTAAAAGAAGACGAATGTGCATATTCAAGCCTTACATCCGGCAGAGGATGGCGCGAAAGAACGGGAGCAGAGAGGAGCAACAGGAGAGAGGATGGTGTCAGGTATGGTGGAAAGAAAGAGCAAGAAAGGGTACGAGGAGGAGAGCGAGAGGGTTGAGGATAAGGGATGGTATCAGGTATCCCTAATATGCCAAGGGACAGAGACAGCCAGGGAGGGTGAGAGCGTCGACGATCGTACTCAACGGACGAAGTTAGTTAACCCGTTGGGCCCGTCAATTCGATCAAAAAGCTATCAGGCTTTTCTTGATGAATGGCCGAGGCTTACATGAGCCGGGAAACGTGGCTTGGCATACAATCTGACTTGATGCGCGACGTCGGTTCTCTCTCGCAGTCTCCACGGACCTGCGGTTCGACACGAAGAAAAGACGACGAGGAAGCAAAATGGAAAGAGGGAGAAAGCTTCCATCTAACGAAGGACTTTCAATGAGAAAGTAAAACGAAAGTTTTGCCAGGACGAAGCGTGCGTGACAAGATATTGAGGGGATATATATAGCCAGACAGAGAGAGAGAGAGAGAGAAAGAGGAAGAATACGAACAGTTGGGAGACCGAAAAGACGATAAATAAATGCACCCGAAGAAATTACCAAGTTTTTGCACACCTGTGAGTCCAGCATAAAAGTTGGAGACACTCAAATGACGGACACGCTTGTATCAAGCTGCCTATGTGATTGATGCGGACGTTCCATTTCCGTAGTCCCTGGTGAGCAACTTTGTCGCGGCGAGCTTCCGGGCTCCATTTCCCAATTCGCTCGCCCTTTTTGCGGCCATCGCGAAATTGCAAAGTGCTCGAGCGAGCAAATATTTTCTTCGACGTGTATCGCCCGTGAATACAAGGGCCAAAGTTACCGGTGTTCAAGGAAAAACGAATAGGAACGAGATGAGAGATGATTTGTTTCTTCGAAAGCATTGCATCGAAGTTACAAGCTCTCCGAAACGGGTGTATTTGTCACCGCTTATTAGAGAACAAAAGGACCGTAGAACTTCCAAGTACTTTTCCAACAGTGCCGAAATGACTTTTCCAAAGTTTGCGCGAGACGTGAAAGACCCACGGGCTGCCTCTGGGTGACCAAAGTATTGAGCGAAGCCAGCATTCCCCGTTCGTCCGGACTTTGGCACTTCAAAAAGTGGCAGCATCTTGGACACCCAGCTCGACTCGAATACGCCGTGATTTCATTCATTCGCCACTGATTCAAGAGCCCTGAAAACTCTCCCCGAGCACGTTATATTGTTGACATCAAAGATCTCGAACTGCTTCTGTGACAGAACTGTCAACTGTCAAGCCAGGACGTCACCACTCTAAACATGCATCGCGGGATATTCCGCACAAAATACCGACACCCCAGAACCGTGTTACCAACTGACCGGATGAGAACGTCGCTCGTGCAACCGTCTTCAGCTGTTCTCCCAAAATTCATTGCAGCAAGCTAACCGCCTGGAATGATGAATTTGGTTGCGACAATCCAAGTACTTGAGAAACGTATGGAGAGAGAGAGAGGGCGATGAAGAGAGAGAGGGAGACGGAACTGAAAGGCGAATATGTAGGCGACAGGTCGTCAGCCATGCTCCATTATATCACACACGGCACCAAGCTGGAGCACACAGCTGCATGAAGACTTCCAGTTCACAATGTATGCCATGTGACTCGGGACGTAATTCCCGGCCCGAACCCGACGCCCGACCACCTTTGCACCCGCAATACATCGATAATCAACCCATGCATTGGTGAACATTCCACAATATCCAATGACGCAAGCGCTTACTTCACAACAGCATCCTACTGCACTCGCAATAGCACAGCGTTCTGGTAGACCGGCGACTACTATACGGGATCCATAAAAGTGTGTGATTGAAGAACCTGCAGATTGATTTTTGCATCAATGTGCAGAGCTACCTCACCCCTGCAGAAGAAAACAACAAACCGCCTAAACGCGGATGACAACTGGATCAGAAGATCAGCGCAGAGAAGAACTCTGCTGGTAGCCTTAAAATTGATCAACAGCGGGCAAGATGAAGTCCAAGATACTTGATGAAGCCAAACGCTAACGAGGAACGAAGAAGCCGTTGTACTGTTGGAGGAACATGCTTCTCAGCTTACTGTATAATCTGGCAGGATAGGTCAAGCTCGCTCTCTGGCACTTCCTCTCCAACTATCTGCAAAACACGCACACATGCACGCTCATACGTGCATAATCAGACGTACTACAAGGTATCACTCAGCCGTTAATTGCGCAACTGGCGTTACGCATTAATCAAGCGGAGCGTGGAGCTCGAGAAGATAGGCAACAGCAGCAGCACCAGCATGAAATGGATAGCTGGATAGTGGTGACTGTAGTAGTGGGATAGTCGAGTTGCAACGAGTGCGGCAGTCAACAGACGCCTCCACGGTGTGGCAGCACAGTCGAGGGGAAGGTGAGAAGAGGTGGAGGCGTGGAGGAAGGCTGGAGGAGGGAAATGAGCATGGGGATGACACTGATGTTGGAGTCGTCACGAGGCAAATGGCCTCGAAGCCAGACATCAAACCCATACGTACATAATACACCCTACAATAGCTGGAATACGCGTGTAAAATGCACGAGTATTCGTTGCTCCGGTTGTGATGTTTCAACGGTAGAGCCCTCGGTTCAACTTTGTCTCTTACATCCACATGTCTTCGTCTATGAATCGTTCTTCATGCTCGTACAAGCCCAGCTGCTGCTCTTCCGAAGCCATACCAGTTTCTCAGCCTGGTCTGCCTCGGCGTTCGTACTTGTGCACAAAAGGCACGAATGTGCGTCTCAGCAGATGTCTGGGAGCATGACGTACTCAGGATAGGGTGTGATGTATTGCGAATGTAACTTCTCACATTGGACTAGTTCTCATTCTCCAGTTTGCATCCCCTGGAGATCACTTTGACTCTCATATTCGTTACTTTCCCTCAAAGGCAATCTGCTGAATCGTTGGACAACTTGTCCTCGTACTTCTACATGTCTATTGGGAAATAAAGTGCCAAAGGACAACATTTTCATCAGTTGTTACTTCGTATCAGCCTAATCATTCGCCATAACTCCATTTTCGCCTGCAGTGATAATTAACGAGGGGGAAGGGCTGGCAGAAATCTTGGTTTGGAATGTGCGAACACATTGACTGCGATACACGTGTATTACATGCACTTTGGTTGCAACGTGTTTCCGTGGATGCTGGTTACGATTGCAGTTAGTGGCTCATTGAGGCAACCTGAGTGTCTATGACTGCGGAAATCCCAGATCATGATATTACACTGATACAGCGGCATTCGCGGGGTAGCGATTCTGTTACTCATACGGTATACGGTCGGATGAGCGCTTGTAGTGGTGATCGCTATATATGCCTCTTTCGACGTCTCTCGACCTAACCACAACTCCCACACGACTCGGTACCGGCGACCTGCCACTGTGGCCAGACCCACAACTTTTAATCCTCTCGCCACCACACATGGAAGACCTCCCGATGCCCCCGCGGTACTGTTCCAAGTGGAATACACCCGTGTTTGTCAGACCCACAGTGGATAACGCTCTCGGCATTTACTTCTATACGTTTTTGCTCTACTCTGCACTTCAAACTGGTCGATTAAAAAATCCTGCCAGTTCTCTCAATTTTTTATACCAATGTGTGTGTTTTGTTGGTACGGTTGTTGGTACGGGGGAGTTGGCCATAAAGGAGAGATGGCCAATAGAAATATTTCATAGAACCGGGCACTAGATTTCACCTGTTACTGTTTAATTCGCTTCGCGTCGTACGCAGACGTAAGTGGATGAGCCAAAGTTTGGCAAAACAAATGCTAAGTCAGTAAAATTCTTCTTGATTATTCTGTCTACTGCTAAATTTTTGGAAGGTCTCGTGTTTTACATTGTGGTAATGTCATTTTGTAAAAGTAATGGTTACTTTTTTGTTTCTTGAATAGTTCACGAACAGTGCTTTGTTATAACCTTAAGATTTTGCATGTATTGTTTTTACTTGTTTACATTTTAGATGTGGCCATCTCTCCCGGGAGATTAGGAGAGACGGTGATGTACAGTCGGTGCATGATGGTCATAGCATTGGTTGTGATGTGTTCAAGTAAGTCATTTTTTCTACATTTGTTTTGGATGCCTAAAAAGTACGAGAGAAAAGATAATGGCTCTGCGAGGGAACTCGACTCAAGAATCATTGCAAGCAGCTATTGGTGAAATACCTAGGAAGACCTTAGAAAGACGATACAAGAACAATGACAACAAATGTTGCGGAAAAAATTATTATGAAACTCGTCTCATCAAGGATTGGCTTCAGTGGATAGTCTGCCAACTTTGGGTACACAAAAATTATACCGATTTCGATTATATGTGTCCTAGATTTGGCCAAAAGTAAAAAAAATTAAGAATCAAAACATGAAACCAACGAGAAAACCGAGAGCATGATGCTGGGTAACTGGCCATCTGACCTTTACGCCTATGGCCATCAAACCCCGATACTCCGGAAGAGTGATTTTTTAGAAACAGTTATTTTAAGGTTGATCTGATATGTGTTTGTTTTAATTTCGTAAATTATCTTAAAGTTCAAGGAAGGGATCTTTACTCCCGGAACCTGGGACCTTTACTCCCATGGCCATCACACCCGGATACTCCGAAAGAGTGATTTTTAAAAAACAGTTATTTTAAGGTTGATCTGATATGAGTTTGTTTTAATTTCGCAAATTATCTTAAAGTTAAATGTTGAAAGTTTAAGGGGCCATAGCAGTGTGACACTTTCAAAGAACCGATGTTTTTTTGCTTTTTCGGGAGTTTATACTTTCAAGAATATGAGATGAGATTTTGATACTCTCAAGATTTATACTTTCAAGATTTTGGTACTTTCAAGAATATGAAATGATATTTTTGAATTTTGCTGACATTGTAACTTAAAGAGCAATTATCCGATTGATTTGAAATTTGAACTGAGTACTCTTGAATATATTTACTCTACAATGATGTAGGATATTTTCCATTGGGCGAAAATTGACGATTTGGCATTGAAAAAAACGACCATTTTATAGGCAAGAAAACAGACTTTTTTTTTAACTACGCCATTTTGTTACATTTTGATATTTTTCGAAAATCCTACGTCATTCTACAGGAAATACCTTCCAGCTTAACGACATTTTTCCTTTTTCGGTTTCAGCTACTCAATCGGCCGGAATCATGTCAGCAGTGGAGGAACTTTTTTTTTGGCGCCTCAGAAAGCAGCGCATAAGTCGCTTGGATCGCAATATTTTTCTATAAAAAAAATTATGGAATATAGGTCAAATATAGCCAAATATATTCTTAATTTTCCGAAACATTTAATTGAGTACTTTTGTTCCAAAAAATGCCCGATAATCACCCAAATTTTCAGCGTTTACACTAGTATACCCCCTTAATTAAAAATGAAGATAAGTTAAGAAACGTCTGTACTTTTATTTTGCCGGATCCTTTAAAAAAACTGTGGCCAACTACCCCGGACTTATCCTATGTGTATGTATGGAAGTAAAAATATAAAAGAGAACAGATTGGAGGCGCACAGAGTGCAGGCGATATCGTGCCATTCCACGACATCTTGAACGCCCTCGTACTTATTTTTAGATGCACACTCTATTCTCGTCAACGATTTTTCTTTTTCCGCCTCTCGTATTTCCCGATACTTGACTGGCGCAACTCGAGGGAGTCGTTAGGTCGAAAAATACGGAATTCGCGAAGGAGTACGAGCTGATACTCGACACTACAGGGCGGCGTGAACGACGTAAGGGGACACGACACGGTGATTGGCAATTTGAGAAACTATCGATGACTAGTCCTGTGAACGCTTCATTGGTACGTTTACATCAGGGTGCACTGAGAAAAAAAAACCAATTGAATCAAAAAAATATATTGGTTGATTCTAATAAATGTCTGAACGCGGAGTGCCACCGATATATGAGATTGTTACAATACTATAAAATATTGGAAAATGTGATTGATTCAAATAACATATTATTTTAGTTGAAAATCTCTTCTAATAGGATAAAATATAATGAAATATAATAAGATGAAATTATATTTTATCCTATTTCATGAAGGATAAAATATAATTTTATCCTTCAAATAAAATGATATTCTATTGAAATAATTCTATATACAATCCGTAACTGTATGGATGAAATAATTAAGCGGTTGCTTCAACATTTCTTATTGCGTAAAAAAAAATAATCAATAGAATTAATTATTTCTTTACTACATCAAAACGCATATGCCATGACACGTGACATTTTCGTACTCCGTACAATATCAAAAGTGCAATATCATGCAACTAGTATGAGATAGGGACAAGGGATATTATAATTGAAAAATCAACACTATGGATCCGAAATAATGGAATGTTTTGCCACAAAGTGCAGGGCTCAGCTGTAGCCACGCATTTAGTCTTTGGTAGAAAAAATATAATATTCGATGAAATAAATGTTCATTGCAATCAGAGGAATATATTTGTAAATTCGAGAAGTCATGTTTTTAATATGATCCTATGTGCACTTCAAACTTTTCTTGATTGTTGGTTCAAATAAATGTACACTCACGAGAATTGCTGAAAATATTTGAAAAATCGCATGCAGTTCTTTTTAATAGGATAGAATTGTCACGATAAAGTGTTTGATCGATTTCGTTTCATTAAAAAAATTGAAAGTTTTTCAATTTTTTAAAAATCTTACATAAAAAGTGAGCATTAGAATGATCGTCCACGACAATAGTGGAGAGAATATCAGATATCCAATGGAATATTCATGGAGAGAATATCGGATATTTAACTGATAAGAACAGATACTACACTTTGATCTTAGCCACGGGCCAAGGAGCGATACTCTTTAGAGTTTCTCCAGCGTTTAAGTAGATTTTCGGTTCGTGCTACGCTTACGAGAAACGAGCGTGCGTGCGGCTTCTAGCGGTTACTCCGAGAACTACGGATTTCCTCACACCTATAATTTCGGTGGCGCTCGGCCATGATTTGGTTGAATTTTTTCAACCAAATGCGCAAGAAACGAATTTTATCTTCGCATAATTTTTTAACCAATTCAGACATTTGCTCAATATTGTTCAATCAAAATAAAATATTAATATTTTAACGACTAATGCACTTGAAAATCAATATCGGATATGGTGAAAAAAATAACATATTTACTCAATAGAAATGTTATCTGAATCAAACGAGCCAAAATCAATTTTTCTTCTGTACTCGAATCAACAATATTCATGTTGTGAATTGAAACGCTTTTTTGTTCGTTGCAGAAAATTCATTCAAAACTATATAATTTGTTCGCGATAATTTTTTAGATAGTTTCAACAATATATTGTTCTCGGCTAACATTATATCTTTTGAATGAAAAAAAAAACTTTTAATTTTATCATGTTATTAAGGTTAATAGAGTTTTGTTTGGACTAATAAATCCAATTATTTACACCAACAATTTTACAATTGAATCAACGAAATTTCATTTAATAACACCAATGATATTGGATCAATGATTTTTTTCTCCGTGTGGTCGTTGAGCACGCGACATTTAAAAATGATTTTATATGAGTGAATCATGACGAGTTTTTATGTACGTTCGAATCAAATTTTTTATTTTTCTGACAGATTGGTAACGAAGTGGAGGTCGCTGCTTGGGAGTACTTTTGCCGCGGTTCTTGTCTGTATTATAGTGGAGGCTGAAGATTTATGTGAATCACGAAATTATAAATTACGTGCGGTTTTAATTCGATATAAATTAGGCTGAACTCGCCTTCTGGCTGATACGCCAAAGATTGCACCCTCAATACCAGCCTGGCTGTTCAGTCTGGTGGTAAAAATGAGATATGCGAAATTTTTCCGCTCTACCTTCGGGCCCTTGCACGAGCCCTCATAAATTTCACCAAACGAGACAGAGTTACGCGCAGACTCGTAACGTTCGAGATCCTACCGCTGTTCGTGGTTTTCGCACGGGCATACCCGAAACGAGACGGAAAGTTTGAGGGCGGAAAATGTGTTGTCAAGAATAAGCCGCGAATCACGGGACTTAAAGGCGTCGCGACGCCGTATTATTTAACGGGTGAAGCCACTCGAGGATTTTCCAATTTTCGGAAAAGAAAATGACAATGTTCATTTGGAAGGCCAAAGGGATGGTGGTGGCATTGCGGATTAAGGGGTTAGGGGGGTTTGAAAATTTTTTAAAATCAAGGCAGTATCAAAAGGATGCCCTGGACATCGCAGCTGGAGTAGGATTTTTGCTTCATGGAGCTGGAATCGACGATTATATGTAAGTTAAAAAAAAATCTTCGTTTTATTTCTACCTAAAATATTAATCGCTTTTTTTTCAAAACACTATTTTTGAAGTCGGTGGATACGATTTCTCAAAAACTAATGCACCGATCTTATTAAAATTTTGCACACGTCTTCAAAATAGCATTGACTAGTGATTGAACGAAGGTTTCTTTGCGATTACAACTAATTTTACAAGGCTATACGTAGTGTAAATTGTACCAAAAATTGAACTATTTTGCATTCAACTCTGCCAAAAATTCAAATGTCTTTTTTTTTAATCCTTCGTTCAATCGCGAGCTATACTTATCTAATAACAGAAAAAATGTTTTTTTTTTATTTCAGATAAAGCTATCATGAGTTATCCTATCCACCACGTGGACACTTTTTTTAAGGGGCCTCCGGAAACCAGGTCCCGCCAGCTGAATTTCCCAAATTTTTGGATGATTTTTTTTTTACATTGTTGAAACGTTGCTCTTTTATGTGCTTAACATTTTGAATAAAATAATTTATATATTGTATTTTTCTAAATAGAGAAAATATGCTTTTCTTTGGCTTCAAAATCCACGTAACCTCTTAAAGGTGGAAAGAAAATTTGTATTGCTTAATGTTGATTCAGACTTTGAACGCGTTTTTCTCCAAACCATGCTTTTTAAACTGACCGGAAACGTCTCTGAGCCAAATATGCACCGATTCACTTGAAATTTTCAACGAATCTTCTCAGATTCATTCTTTAAGGCAGTAGTCTGCTTTACAGGCTTCAAAAAATCGATTTGAAGAAGAGGAAGGATTATCGTATGGCCCCGGGATAGCTGATTAACATCTAATTAGTGTAAGTATCCAAAAACTTATATTTTTTTGGACCGAAAACTTTAAAGCCCGTTTTCTCGAGTTTTCATTTTCACAAGTTTTAGAAAACGGTGCCGGCGATAGCAAAAACAATATATGTCCGATCGAAAAAAATCAAAGTGATCTAGCTTCAGTATTAAATTATCTTCTATTTGAACCAAAAAAGTTGGACAAAAGTACTATTTAAATTCCTTGTTTTGCAACTTAAAGTGAATTTTTTTTCTTCAAAAAAGTGAATTTTTTTTTCAAACTTCGAAAAAATTTGGAATTGAATCATTTCTTCGGTATTTTTTTAGTTCATATAGAAAAGGAACTTATAGAAACTAAAGAAAAAATTTGGTTCGACTGTTGTTAAAATCGTTACAACTTTGAAAAATTTCAATTTTTTTTAATAATAAAAATTGTTTTTTAAAGCTTGAATATAATACACTATCATCTCAAAATTTCGTTTGCCGCAATCATTTCCTTCCCTTTCAAAAAATTGCTGAAAAAACGCTTTTTTTCGGCTTCTAAAGCAGCCTACTGCCTTAAGGAGCTGCGTACAGAATTTGCGATTGGTTATCAACTTTTTTTTCTAAAAACAATTCCTCGTGTGATTTTTTGCTCGAAAATGAATGTTTTTATTCAAATTTGCACTACTTATTTGAAAAGATATTTTGTAATTTTCGTACGCAGTTCCACAGCTTTTTGTATGTATTTTAAAGATGTTATTGGTTTTTCGTTCTAGGTGTAAAACTACAGGAGAAATCGTTCCGGCCGCGGAACATTTTGCACGAGAGGCGAGGTCTTAGACCCTGACACCGCCATTTTCGATTTAAAAATTACACAAAATCTACAGGTATTACACGGAGTGCAACTATGGCATGGCATTGAAAGGTAATCAGACTTTTCGGGTAATAAAAAAACATGTACATGTAAATAATATGAGTTGGTTTTAAATATTTTTCCAAAAATATTGATACATTGGGATAGTACAGTTTCTAAATTAGTAACAAGATTAGAATTAGGTTGGGAGAGGGCATTTTTCAACCGGTTACAGACGTTCAATATGCCCCCCCCCCCCCCCCCTACTACAACACAGTGACTGTGGAGTGGGGGTAGCGTTACTCTCGTGTGACATCCAGCTAACTCAGGCCCCTGTACCCGACCTACCTCAACAAACATGTACAGTTTCAAAAGCATTTTCAATGTTAAACAATGTTTGCGTACTTAACCCTTCGACTGCACACTGGGTCATTTTGACCCCATTTTTTTCAACCAACTGTATCGCAAAACGGGGTAATCTATTCGGCCGCAGTGTGACGCTCGAATTTTCCCCCACTCCTATTCTAAAGGTGGTCACTCGACCCTTATCCTACATCCTGCCCGTGTACTGAGGACAGTTGTCGAAAAAGGACCTGGGGTCGTATCGACCCCATTTATGCAGTAGTGCGATGAAAGTGAAAACATTTTTGTTGTTGTTGTGAATGTAAGTAAGTTACGATGGAAAATGCTCATAGATATTTTTTATTTCGCGCTACTATAGTACATTATATATTTAGAATGTCGATCATAAAATTAAAAGAAAGTGTCCGTTATGCAGGAGGGCTACGTGCAACGAGCACCGAGTGCGTCGATTGGGCTAAATGTGAACAATAACAAGTCATTGAAGTAAAAAATGCAAAACATATACGTTTTCAACAAGCCGAAGGAGTCGATTTTTTCCATTTTTCACTATCCCGAAAATGCTCAAACTCAAACCTTCGAAAAAAACATACTTTTTGGAAAGACAGTCGATACTGTCTTTTTGTTTTTCTTAAAAAATAAATGTTGGGCTATAAAATAAGGATCATGGATTACAAGAAACGTCTCGACAAAAAAATGCATATGTACCGAAATACAACGATCTGAAAAACGTCTGGGGTCGGATCGACCCCATATGCAGTCAGAGGCTGGTGGCGGAAGTGTGCAGTCGAAGAGCTCAAATTATGTATAATAAAGTTTCGCAATTTACTTTTTGACTGTTTTTGTTCCCAGTTTAAAAAATTCTTAATATTAGTCTCCTTTTAAGGGGTCCTTTTAAAGTGAGAACTTTAGACGCTAAAAAATACTATTTTCATGAATTTTCTTGATAGGTTTATATTATTGATATTGATATAAAAGTTGTTATACTTAATGAATATACATTCGAAATACATTTAAGATTTTTATCTATTTATTTAAGTCACTATTCATAGACGAAAATGGTAGTTAAAAAATGTCCTAAAAAAATTGTAGTTCTGCGTTGTTGATGAAATCTCGGAGATAAATCATCCGCAACCAAAAAAATCAAACAGTTTTTGATTCAGTATGTTAATGGCTATACCGCATATCATACGATTTGTTATCTATGCAAGAATTAAAAAATGGCGGACATTTTTCGAAAATACAAAAAAAAAGTGTTTTTTTCGCCGTCATGACAAAAAACAATTTGTAAATATATAAATTTAAAAAAAATCCTTGATATGCGCTGTAGCTATAGATGTAAAGAATATGTGGCTGAAATTTCACAAGGATCGGTTCAGTAGTTTCGAAAATTTTATCAACAAGCCGTCGAAAAACGTTCTTTCGAGAAAAACGCGTTTAAAGTTTGTTTGGGTTACATAAATACATTTCTGTTTTAATTAATGTATTTCGAAAGTGTATTTATTAAGTGTAACAACTTTAATATCAATATCTATAACATAAACCTATAAAAAAAATCATGAAAATAGCTTTTTTCAGCGTCTAAAGTGAGAAGACCCCTCAAGGGCTAGAACGGCTTCGCCCTCAACGAAAAATTACACACAATGTTTTTCGATGCTTTCATCAGACACGCCCACTTCATGAAATGAATTCTTCAGCTACAATTTCCAAAGTTGTAGCTGAATTTAACATTTTGAATTCCTTTTTACATTTAACATTTCGAATTTTGAATTTGCAATAAAAATTTTCTTTTCACCTTTAAGGGGTCACGTGAGTTTCGAAGCCAAAGAAAAGTATATTTTCTCAATAAAAAAAAAAATACAATGTATAAATTATTTTATTTAAAATTTTAAATTCAGCTACTACTTTGAAATTCAAAAATCAAAATGTTAAATGTAAAAAGGAATACAAAATGTTAAATGCAATCACTCTTCGTTGCTGCTACATCGATAAAACGCGTTTTTTTTCAATCGAACGCACGCCACCTTCGTCAGCTGATTCCAAGTTCAATAAATACAGGAAGAGAAAAGCAGGGGTGGTTTTTCCTCCGATTCATAAGCGCACGAGAGATACGGCAAGAGCGAAACACGAGGGCGGGGAGTAGTAAAAAAAGAAAAACGACGAAGCCTCGCGTGCACTGGTATCTCACAGTCGGTGTGTATGTTGCGTCCTGGATAAATTCCCTGGAGAAATCACTCGTGTCGGTATGGTCGGTCGAGACCGCTCGAGCGAGGAAACAAAAAAGCGAGATCAGAATTCGGCAACTTCGCAGCAGTAAAATTTTTCTCAAAGGGATTGTCGCTCTCACTCCCCCGGAAATCTTCCGTCCTCGAGTATTCGTGATTTGTGTATGAATTATTAAGACAATAGGTATGGAGTACTTTGCGGAATTAAAAGCAAAAATTTCGTTGAATCAATACATTTGGTTTCGTTGAATTTTTACAAACGAATGTACGAAGTTTCTTTTCAAGCTTTCAGCCCTAGTAAGATACGTATCTCTTTGACCTTATTAATGCAAGTACGCCGGGAATTGTAAAGTTTTTATTTCAATGTTCGTTGGTATGCCCTTTCGGGCTTTTACGGTCGCATCCCTTTTACTCCCCCCCCCCCCAGACTTGTCACTACGCGCCTTCCCGTTCTCCAAGCACTCCCTGGAGTGTTGCCCACATTTGTCGTTTCCTGGCGCACTACCGTCTCGCACGGGGGCACGGGGAAACTGAGGAAACCCTGCGCTGGTATAGGCGCTTATAATTTGTTGGACTCTCACCCGAATGTGAAGGATGATAGGATAGCCTTAATCCTAACTTGACACACTGGGTCATTTGACCCAGACGAATTTGAAATGAAATACTCCCTTTCCTAAAATTGACATTTTTCAATAATTTTTCACTGCGATGCAATTTTATACTTTCCCAATTACAATTACGCAGGCATGTTGAGAAAGTTGCAAGTGTATCCCTGATTTTTTAAAACCTCTTCTCGAACCAATAAATTTTAAATATTTCGCACAATTGTTCCCCTTTTAGGCCTTATATACCTTTGAAAACCGATTTTTTTTCTTATTATTTTGTTGGCTTAAATTAATATTATATATATACATATATATAAACATTCGAAGAATGATATGGTCCGAAGAATAACAGTTGTAAAAATTATAACGCTCTTTTTTTCAAAACCATTTTATCAAAATCTGGTGGACCCGTTCTCCTAAAATTGCCAACCGATTGACTTCAAATTTAAACTGTACCTTTTTCGATAGTTTCTCTATAAAAGCACAAACGATGTTTACGATCTATTAACAATTACGGTTTTTAGAAACAGATGAAAGCCATTTTTCTAACAAAAAAAACGCGACTTTTTTCAAAATGGTGCCAATTTTGCAAAAATAAATATTTCGTAATAATCGTGTGTACTTTGCCAGCAAAACTCATGTAGATTACGAAAAAAAATGTTGGTTCTAGGTGCTCATGTGCGTCCCCAACGAGTCCGCCCGTGGAGGGCCATAAAAACGGGGTTCTCTTCATACCGGCCCCTGGGCCGCCATTATGTATTTTTCACAAAATAAAAAATTGATTTGAGTACCCGGAGATATGTAGAATAAATCCTCCAAACCTCATTTTGGTTGCTTTATTAGGATTTTCCAAAAAATCACAAAGAAGCCTTGTTTTCCAACCATCCAAAAGTCTATAAGGCCTTCATCGTATACTCGAAGGGTTTAATTTGGACCCAAAGGAATTGCATCGACGGAGTCAATGCCCTCGAACTATACGGTCGATATATCACGAAACTCCGTCTGATGGAGGAAAAAGCCACATCCCTATTTTATCCTACATCTCGCTTCTTCCGCGACTGCCCTGACCCTCCTCTGCCCTCGCGACCTGATATCCTCACCTTTACGCGGTTAAGCATCCACTTGATCCCTCGAATATTGGGGATTTGAAACGGGGCACTAGTCTCGCATGGCACTCACACCCAATGTTATATGGAAAAGGGATGGAAGGAGGAGCGAGAGGGGGCGGAAGGGTAAGGATGGGTAAAGCCTCTGCGATCATCGGGAGTGACGAGTCGAATGGTTTAATTCCACTGGCTTCTCGCTACTGGCACGTATAATGCGAAGATTCATCTCGCGAGAATATACATATAACTATACCGGGTGTCCCATTCTAATCTCACACCTTATTTATCTCGAAAAATACTGCTTCCATCAAATATTGAGTATAATTAAACTTCTAGAGTCTTTTCTGGTCCAAATTTCAAAATGGCGACGTTATAATGGCCGAAATGTTTTTTTTTATTGGGATCATGAATTTCTTCCACCAAAACAGCGATGAGTAAAAACTAACAGCTTTTGTAGGATTTTTTTCATATTGTTTATAATTTTTGGGTTAAAATACCATTTTTATTGTTTTAACGCTATCCAGAATGCACCACAAGGGGGTGTAATCTCCAACATTCCTAGTGTAAGTGTGCGTGGATGTGAGTTTGGGTTTGTTCGAAAACCAAAACAAACCCAAACACGGATTAGCTCTCTGCGGCTCGTCACTTTGGCTAAAAAATGGTATTCTAACCTAAAAATGATGAACGTTATCAAAAACTTTTCCTACAAAAGTTGTTAGTTTTGGCCTGATGAATGTTTTGGTGAAAAAACTCATGATCCCGTTTTTTTTTTCAAACATGTCGGCCAACCTAACGTTGCCAGTTTGTATTTTGGACTAAAGACTTTTTTTAACGACCCTCTTTGACCTTTAAACATTTTGTTATACTCAATACTTGATCGGAGCAGTATTTTCGGGATAAATTAGATGCAAGATTGAAATGGGACACCCGGTATATCTGCAAAGAAGTAAATCCATAGTTATAGACGTATAGGCCTCTATTTATGCAACGATTTATTTAAATCACCGTTTTCTCGTAATTATCGCAAATACTGCGGAGCGATACCTTTACAATTAAATTATTTTCCCTTTGAGTTTGTTCTTTTGGTTTATTTATTGTGATACTACCAGAATAAAAGTATCCACAATTTTATTTCGAATAATTCCGATTTTTATACACCCGCGGTGATGTGTGCAAAGTTGATTGCAAAACAAGAGATAAAGACATTTCGTCCATGGGGGTCTAAGACACATGGGGGTTCAATAAAAGACCCCCATGTGCGTCTAAAAACATCAAAAAGACAATTCGTTTTAGAGGAAGTTGTGGAGATGATTTTTCAAATTCATTTCTAAAGGTTTCTTTGTGCCGCAATTGTTTAAAATTATTTTGTAGATATTTTTTGTAAGGATGCTTTTTTTCATTATTTTTGTAGGTGTTTTGGCCAGATAATTTTTTTTTCGAGTGTTTTTTGTACAGATGATGTCTTTTAAGGATTCTTCGAGAGGATGATTTTTTTAAATTCATTTTTGGAGGTTTTGTGGGCAGATGACTGTTTAATCAATATTTACAGTGTTTTTGTGCAGATGATTTTGTGAATCTTTGTTTTCCGAGTTCCAACGAATACCCTTGCGGGCTTTCACGTATTACCCGTGCCAATTGAACCCATTCTCATTATTCCCTACCCGCACTTGGCTAGTCCAACCTAACGTTTTTTTTCAATCCATTTTTTGAGGTTTTTTGTGCGGATGATTTTTTTTCTCAATTTTTTAAGGGTTTCTTTGGATAATTGATTTATTATTCATTTTGTGGAGGGTTTTTTGTGCGGCTGATATTTTCAATTCATTTTTCGAGGTTTTTTGTGCGGATGATGTTTTTCTTAATTTTTAAAGGTTTTTTTTGATAATTGATTTTTTATTTATTTTGTGGAGGGGTTTTTGGTGCAGCTGATTTTTTTAATCCATTTTTTTAAGTTTTCTTTTGCAGGTGATTATTTTTATTAATTTTCTTTACCTTTTTTGTGCAGAGGATTTTTTAAATGAACTTTTTTGCATATTCTTTTTTTCAACGAGCTTTCGAAGATTTTTTGTGCAGATGTTTTTTTTTTATATTAATACTAAATCTAAGGGTTGTTTGATATTATTGAAAATAAAATAAAGGTTTCGCGTAGGAATTCATAGTGACAGAACACACCATCAATTTTACGCAGTTGGTAAAAATTTTCGGCAGAATTCACGATTATATAGTGAGACTCTTATTACGTGATGAAACGTTGCAAGCCTTATTGTTAGAGAGGAAGCAAAATTTTCATTTCCCTATTGGGAAACGCGCCCCAATGATAATTTCCAATAAAGGAACTTATAGATATACGCATACAGCTTTTTATACATCAATAAAAAAAAAGTTGAGGGAGGGTGACGAAGAAGGGAAGCAAGGGTCGAAGCGTCTGGAATGCTCGCTCGAGGGGCTGGAGAATCCCGCTGAGACCCCCCACCCCGTGCAATGCCTGATATTCTTTCTCTCTCTTTCGTTCTGTCGTCTGGCGAAATCCAACCTAACCGGATGTTTACCTGAGCGACCTCGCAACAACGATTCACGACCCTCGTGCACAAAACAACCCCAACACTTCCCTCCTCGCATCCACGCACATTCGCGCCAACCTCCCGCGCGCCCTATCAACGTAAATCCCTCATGGATGAACAAATGTTGGAACTTCTGAACGTCGCCAGCACCGCGCACATTTCTTTATTTTTCGATTGGAATTTTTTTCATTTCAAAGCAGCGAAGCGGTATGACATTTTAAAAAATGCAAAGAGTAAAAAAATAATTCATCGGGAAGAATCTTTAAGGGGGAAGTCCCTTGAGACGCCCGAAAATGAGTCATTTTTCATGAACTTTTTTAAAGGTGATAGAATAATCGCATCATTTTTCAATCTTGACATTATCTTATAACGACTTTCAAGTGATATTTTTTTTTCTTTTTTTTTTTAACAAAACAAAATGGCGACGTTATAAGGTGTTCCCTTAGGCGTCTTTTGAAAAATTCCTCATGTTATAGCTCAAAAAGTTATTGCTCGATCGAGCTGAAATTTTGTAGGATTTCACACTATAACATTATTGGAAGGATATACCTATAAAAATGTAAAAAAGTATAATATTAAAAATTAAGTGGGCTTTGTAATCAAATTTTCATATTTTTGACAATTTTCGCGACAATTTTTACCCCAAAAAGATCATTTATTTACGCGACAACCTTAAAACTTTTTTATATCCTTCCAATAACGTTATAGTGAGGAACCTGGCAAAATTTCAGCCAGATCGATCAGTGACTTTTTGAGCGATAACATGAGCGGCTTTTCAAAAGACGCCTGAAGGAATAACTTATAGCGCCGCCATTTTGCTTTGTTTAAAAATATATTTTTTTAAACACTTGATCGTTATAATGAGATAATGTCTCTTTAAGGGGTCTTCCCACTTTAGACGCTAAAAAAAAGGCTATTTTCATGAATTTTTTTCATAGGTTTATATTATACATATTGATATCAAAGTTGTTACACTTAATAAATACACTTTCGAAAAACATTTAAAAAAATTTTAATTGATTTATGTAACCCAAACAAACTTCAATCAACAGCGCAGACCTACAATATTTATAGGACATTTTTTTAACTACCATTTTTGTCTATAAATGGTAAATTAGATAAATATATTTTTTCTTAAACGTATTTCGAAAGTGTATTTATTAAGTGTAACAACTTTTATATCAATATCTATAATAAAAACCTATTTTGAAACATCAATCTTTTTTTTGCGTCTAAAGGGATTTCCCCTCTTAAAATTATTTTTAAAAATTGAACGCAAAGACAGCCCATTTTAAATGCATTTTCAATCTCCAAACCATCAACAGATATCGCCGTTTAATCGATAATTGAGCGAAAAAAAAGTCCAGTTGCTGTGACGTCCCACCAAAGTCTGGCATAACTTTTGTTATTTTGTAACAAAAAAAGTAGTTGAAATAAAAAAAAATGTTCAACTGTTTTTTTTTATCTTATTCATTATTCCAGTATCCCTCTCCCTTTGAGGTGTCTCAATTTATTTCCTCAATCCTCTACGCTTTATTGAAATTAAATTCTTTTCACCTACTCTGTTGTATCTTATTCATTATTCGTGTATCTCTCTCCCTTTGAGGTGTCTCAATTTATTGTCTCAATATTCTGCCGTTTATTAAAATTTTAATTTATTTTTTTTTTTCGACTATTTTGTTGTACGTTATCCATTATTCGAGTATCGCTCTCCCTTTGAGTCTCGCGCACACACACTCGCACGTGCTTGCATACACACTCTCGCCCTTTCTCTCTCTCTCTCTCTCTCTCCCTCTCTCTCTCTCTCTCTCTCTCTCTCTCTCTCTCTCTCTCACACACACACACTCACTCTCTCCCTCCCTCGCTTCTTCTAACCCTGATTGAAGCTGCGCCCGATCCTGTTACTTGACTTCAACATTACCCAGGTTACACCACAGAGGAAAAAGCATTGAAGCAACTAAAATAACGATAAAGAATTTGGAAAGGAAATGCGCAGTTATACGATACTTACGAATATTTTTTTTCAGGCCTGCTGTGAAGCAGAACGCGAGGGGTGTACGGTAAGCTCGATAAACACGAAGGGTGAAGACGAGACTGTATACACACACACGTATAGAGAAATGTATATAAGGCCATGTACATGTATGTGTGCATATATAGATAAATATATAGATGCCATATATATATATATATATATATATATATATATATATATATATATATATATATATATATATATATATATATATATATCTGTGTGTGTGTGTGTGGGTGGGTGGGTGTGTATGTGTGGAACTGTTGGCCGAGGAAAGGTAGGCCATCGAAATCGATGGGCCTCTGCGGCGACCTCGAGCTTTACAACACACACATATGTACATGCATACACACTTCGACGTACACATATGTTACTACCTCACACTAGAAGTAATGTCTCGGGTTTCGTTCCGCGTTTACCGCAACACACGCAGAGAGGCCGCGAACCTTTCTTACTCCTCTTCACAGCACAACGGAAGTACGTCAAATGATGAAACATTCTAGATACCAAATTCCACTGTTACTCTTTAAATCGAAATCCTTTTTTCACCCCCTCGGTTCACTTTTTGTCCCTACTTTTGTTTCTTCTTTCTGTCCCTGTCGCCAGTTTTCGGATTTTCATCTCGTTATATTCATTCGTTATTCTTCAGTTCGTTTTGTTTTATTTTTATTTTTATTAATTCATGATTCTACTTATTCAATTTTACTTATTCATTTTGTATTAAATATTGCAATTGTCTATTGTTTCGTAATTATTTTTTCTGGTTTTGTATATTCTTTCTTTTGTTTTTTATATCATATTGTTTTTTTTTCTATTCCTTATTTTCACCGTCTCGGTTGACTTTTTGTGGCTACTTTTGTTTCTTCTTTCTGTCTCTGTCGCCAATTTTCGGATTTTCATCTCGTTATATTCATTCGTTATTTTTCAGTTTGTTCTGTTTTATTTTTATTTTTATTAATTCATGATTCTACTTATTCAATTTTACTTATTTATTTTGTATTATATATTGCAATTGTCTATTGTTTCGTAATTATTTTTTCTGGTTTTGTATATTCTTTCTTTTGTTTTTTATATCATATTGTTTTTTTGTTCTATACCTCATTTTCCCTGTCTCGGTTGACTTTTTGTCGCTACCTTTGTTTCTTCTTTCTGTCCCTGTCGCCAATTTTCGGATTTTCATCTCATTATATTTATTCGTTATTTTTCAGTTTGTTTTGTTTTATTTTTATTTTTATTAATTCATGATTCTACTTATTCAATTTTACTTATTCATTTTGTATTAAATATTGCAATTGTCTATTGTTTCGTAATTATTTTTTCTGGTTTTGTATATTCTTTCTTTTGTTTTTTATATCATATTGTTTTTTTGTTCTATACCTCATTTTCCCCGTCTCGGTTCACTTTTTGTCCCTACTTATTTCTCCTCTCTGTCTCGCTCGCTTTTGATAATTCGATAAATTGGACATTATCATGTCAAATTTATCAATAACATTTTTCGTTTGTACCATCATCGATTACTTTTTATTTTATCGTCATTCTACTTATTCGTTTGTATTACATATCGTAAATTACTATTTTGTTTTTTTTTTACTTCCATCTGTACAGGGATCTTCCCCCTTGATACATACCCCATATTCCCGTTCGTAAATTACTATTTTTTGTAATTATCTTCCTCTGGTTTTAGATATTTTTGTTTTTATATATAATTCTTTGTTCGATTGCCTCAAGGTATGAAGGCACATTTAAACTAATCTAATCTATTCCTCTCTCTGTCTCTCTCTCCCTCCCTCTTTCCACTCAGGCTGCCATAACCTCATCGATATTCAATACAGTTATAAATATCCATATCGTGTGTTAAATCTAATTGTATTCGCTTGTTTTCCTTACGTAACTGAGAAAACAAATATCGTCCTCAGAACAGTCGCAATTTTTGTCTACTAGCCAAGAGAATTAATTAGAGAATTTATCACGTAGTTTTGTACTCGATAAATGCTTGATTGACTGAATATAGATGACTTGGAATTGATGAAAGATCCAAATGTGTGAGGATGCAACGAGCGCACTTGATGCAATAATGATCGAAGTGAACGACAGCGTCCGAGGTAGTGCCGTATTCATTTATAATCGACCGAAACTCCACACAACCGGCCACAGCATGAAAACAATATGTTTTTTTTTCCAGCTCTGCGTCTGTTTCGACGAGGCCACACCTAATGGGGGTCGCACTCGACGAGGCCTTGAACTTAATCAAGGTGGCGACTAAAGGGGGATAACTGTTATGGAGTCCAGACCATGTACGTGATTATTTACTATTTCGTGAATCTACCTGTCATTCCCATCCAGTATTTTTTTTTCAATTACGGAATTCGCCAGATTTTCTACAGATCGTGTGAGAAATTTAAGCATGGATGGTGTCTTTTTTCAATCAACGTAAATCACCTGTAATTATTTTCCACCGTTTCAAGATCGAACTTATGCATGAATTTAATTATTCCAATTAACTTATTTTAAGATTTATCTTATCGAGGGAAAATTCCTCGGGCGATTCTGGTCCAGACCACGCGTCAATATCTCCAAGCCTCGATATCCCATTTCCCTTTAAATAAAATGTCCAGCTCCGATTCGGTGTCTCGTTCGAAAAAAGTTTCACGAACGCAGTCACCGCAGAATTGGACGTGACAAAAGTATATTTTAACTGCCCTACTGAACGTTGTTTCTGAAAAATTTATTTAAAAAAAAAAAATCATGTGAGTGATCGTCAAATTTGTTTATCTTCCTGCAAGCACTGCATGAGTGTGATCACAGTGATTTTTCCCCCTATCAGAAGAAAATCAAAATCGAAATAGTGAGGCTACTGCACCAAGAAAAATCAAATGTATCCATCATCGCGATATTCATCATCAATTCTTCCAGCTCTCCGACTGCGCTACTTCTCAATTAAGGGGTTACCCCCACTTGCGATATTGAAAAAATCGATTTTTTTTATTGCATTTTTTTTAAGTATAAGTATCTGAGAATATGTCCTGAAAATTTCAAGTCGATCCGAACAAAATTGACTGAGATATAAGCGTTGAAAGAGAAGAATCCGCGTTGAAAGAGCGTTGAAAGAGAAACTTTAAACGCGTTTTTCTCAAAATGGCATTTCTGAAGTCGGTGACCAAGATTACTCGAACACTAATGAACCGATCTTCTTGAAATTTTGCAGGCTTATTTAATACATGAAAATGTAGTCTTTAATCGTTCGATTTTTTTTTTTCGAAAAAAAAAAATGGCCGTTTTATAGCCAAAAAACGGCCGTTTTTTTTCGTTAAAATCGAACCATCAACTTTGACTGTCCGCCATTTTGTGAAAAATGAATATTTTTAAAAATCCTTCGATCAAAGACTAGTTTATACTTATATTTGACTAAATCCATCTGCATTTTTTTTCAGATGATCCACTTCGCCGCAATGTTGGTCACCGCAAACCGTGTATATAAAAACATTATTTCATTGACGGCCATTTGCCACTAAACAATGTAATATTTTTCAATAAAAAAATTACCGAAAGTTCTTCAAGATGTGTTCTTTAAGATGGTATATTGATCGATTAAAAAAGTTTTGTAATATTCTTTTAAAAAATTCATGAAAAAGGCCTTTTTTGCGCTACAAGTGGTGGTAACGCCTTAATAAAATAACCATAACCCTTGATCCTCTCGGTAAAAGTGTCCGTGATACCGTGCATCGACCAGCCAGCCTCAGGCCTCAAGTTCATTGCCATCTCTGTCTTACCAATTCTTTTTTCCCCACCCCTTGCAGCTCGCCCTCAGCAAAATTCCATTCCCACCCCGATTCCTCTGCCCCTCAGGAAAATGATACCCGCGAAGAAAAGCCACAAAAACCCTTCCACCTACGATAAATAAAAAAGCACTCTGCTCGGAGCCTAGTATTTTTTCATTTCGCCACCATTGTGATTTACTTTCCCAGCGGTATTTTCAAAGTTACTTTGCCCCTTCGTGTTTTCGTTTGCCAGCGGTATTTCCAAGGTAACTTTGCCCACGTCCTGTTTTGATTTCCCAGCAGTATTTTCAAAGTTGTGCACACGATCATGGCCGTCTGCGTTTGCCTAGCCCCTAAATGCGATCGGACGAAAAGCTTCGAAATATTCCAATAGCGTTAAAGTCCCCAACGATAAATAAGTCTCCATACTCGTGTACACGTCCACCATACTTCTTCTCGTGTGCCATATACTTGGTGATCCTACCTTGATACGTTGTGGCAACAACCCGGCAGCAAGCCTCAGCAGACAGCTCCTCTCTTCCTCAGCTTTCCTCCCCTTAATCACCGAACTTTCTTCTTCCTCTTCGCCTTGTCGGTCTCCTTCGTCTGTTTACTCGCTTGACGCGAATAAAAAAAAGGATCTTTCGACCGAGTCCTGTTTCCTTCAAAGTCTCTCGTTCGTTTTACACCTCGGAAACTGTTGCTTTTCGTTTACTCCAATTGATTATTACTTCAAAATATTTTCTATCTCTCTTGACAAACTTCTCGCCACGTATCGCTCTCTCTCTCCCTCTCTTAGCGTCTCTCTCTCTCTCTCTCTCTCTCTCTCCTGCTCTTTGTTTTCACGCAGGCCCAACGAGCTCGCGAGGGGGATGATTTTCCCAAAGAAACCGAAGATGGAAAATAAAAGGGTAGATTTTAAACGTGTTCGCCTGTGTGACGTGCGCCTCGTGGAGAGAGATCGAAGTCTCGTGGCAAACGGTCGTGGACTGAGTGAACCCGAGTTCAGACTGAGCGCTGGACGTTTCACCCTCGGCGCCGGTGGCGCCGCAAGGGGGGCGAGGAGCGCTTTCCATCGATCCGCGTACGGGGGGTTGAGGGTTTTGTGCCGCGCGCTTCCATGAGCTTTCTTCTCCCTCCACCCTCCTCGCCGAAACAACCCCTCACGTCCCGCGCTCACGCGACGCTACGCGCCTACCATCGCGGTAGGGGTAGGCTACGAACCGCCGAGGAAACGAGGAGTAGGGGCTCACAGCATTTGCAGGCTGCAGCAGAACGTATTTTCCACTACTACTACTAGTAGTACTAAGGCGCGCAAGCCCTGGCCGCGACCACTGCCGTCTATCGCGATGACTACTACTACTGCCCCCGCTACGCCGTCGGACGGGTGGGGGCAACGGAGAACGCGCCGAGATGACGAAGGAGAGGGGGCGAGGGGGTCGAGTCATGCCTGTGCTCTGCTTGCAAGTTCGGCGTCGAAGAGGGCGGGGCGAAGAATACACAAGCATAGTTTCTGACTTGTGCTATTATTATTATTATTATTATTATTATTATTATTATTATTATTATTATATACGGATAAAGTTTAACACTAATAATCCATTTTATCCACTACAGTTTAACAGTAAAAATCCAGTTTAACACTAATATATAATATATATTATATATGAATAGTGTTATTATTATTATTATCCATTTTATCGAGTTATATAAATATAACTGGATTATAAAACGGTTATATTGGATACAATGAATTATAATCCATTTTATCCACTACATTTTGACACTAAAAATCCAGTTTAACACTAATAACACTATCCATATATAATATATATTATATATGGATAGTGTTGTTATTATTATTGTTATTATTATTATTATTATTATTATATATGGATAAAGATGATTTTGAATTCTATTTTGGCTGTTCTGAAGACGACCCTTACCATTTTGTTCACACCAATCGTTGTCTTCCAGGACAGGACGATCTTTGAAATGACCTTGATATAAATGTGCTTATATTTATGTGGAGACAATTTTGAAACCATTGCGGTTCGCGTGATAATGAGTGTGGAGACGATAGGCTAGGACGAGGACGATTCTCAATGTCAAATACTTCGAAATAACCTGTACATGAATGTATCTCTGTCTTTCTCTCGCTTTCTGTTTTCAATTTATGAATCAGATAATACGTTTTTAATCTTGTTTTGATTATATAACTTTCCGCTTATGTTTGGTTACGAAATTTTTTATTTATGTAGCTTCGATGTTTCGTTATCCCTTCTCATTCAATTGAATTGAATTATTATTTATTCTTTAATAAATAAAATGATAGATTTTAATCTAAATTTTTTTTATTATTTAGCTTTTCTGCTTATGGTTTGTTATGCTATTTATTTATTTATATAGCTTCTCTATGTTTTGCTATATTTTCTTATTTACATTTATTTAGTTATTGTTTATTTGTATATCTTTATTTCTGGATATTATGGGTATGTCGTTCACAACAGATTTATACCGAGGCATATCGAAAACCATCAATCAATCAATCAATCACACTCTCTGTCCCTCTCTCTCTCTCTCTCTCTCTCTCTCTCTCTCTCTCCCCCCCCCCCCTCCCTTCCTCTCTTTCAACCGTGCGTTTAGACACGCGGAGTATCTTTTTGTCCTCTTTCACACAGATTCGCTTGTTTTACTTGCACCTTCGCACACGCAGCCGAATGCGAGTTCTTGCGGCTCGTAAGCTCACAGTCTCTTCCGCCTTTTTTACTCGTGCACGCGTTCCCTCCGGCTTGTATAAACGAGCTTTCGTTAGGGTCGGAGATAAAGTTAGTATGTTATTCGAGTCCGGATTTATTTCTTTTGAGGATTTACATCTACGTGGCTGACCGAAAAATGGGGCTTTTTGGTGTTTTTTTTTGAGGATACTCAAAAAGCAATCTTTGAAGCTCAAGAAGCAGATGTTTTATGGATCAGCAACGAGAACAACAATTATTTCATTTTATTTGTTTACGGTTTTTTATTTATTAGTTTTACTAGAAAAGTAAACCCTTTCGGAAATCGGCATCATTTCGAGTACTTTGTTTTCGCTAAAAGATCGCCTTCAATTCGTTTATGAAAACAAGAATTGTTGATAAATCGTAAAAAAAAGATTGCCGAATTAGCCACTTTCAACTTAAGGCCTTAGGCCACAGTAACGGGTATAAAATCATGTGCGAATTTAACCATTTTTTCGTATGAAAAAGTGATTCACTCATAAAATTAATTACACCTCTATTTAGTGCGAATATCAAGCTGTACAATTTTTTTTTTCGATGTACAAAATGGCCGACTACTCGAAACTTCTCGAAACAGCTTTTTCCCAATTGGCGTGACAAATAACTTCAACAATTTTCACTCGATTTACTTCAAATTTCAAAGTTATGTTCCTAATTGCATTTTGCAGAGAAGTACGTGCGGAATTTCTGATTAATCGAAAACTTCTCATTTTCTGAGCGATTTGTGAGCAGTTATAATGAAATTTTTCACTGAAAAATCATTTCTTAAGTTCAAATACCTACAACTTTTGAATAAAACATTTTTTTAATTCCGTACTTACTTCTCTAGATATTCTAATGTAGATTGACGAGAATTTTTGTTTTTTGTTCTAGGTAAAAAATTGTGGATGCTAATTGTCACGCCGTGGAGCGCCTAAAAAAAGATAACAAAAGAAAATATTATTAGTCGGCCATTTTGTACATAAAAAAATAAATATATTTGCTAACAGCTTGATATTCATACTAAATAGATGTGTAATTAATTTTATGAGTGAGTCACTTTTCCATACGAAAAAAAAAGTTCAATTCGCACATGATTTAATATCCGTTACTGTGGTCTAAGGTTTTAAGGGAGACTTTGTCCTTGAAATGCGGCGGGAGATGTTAGCGGCTCAACATGAGCAGCTAGAAGAAGAGGCGGGATGCCTCTATGGACCAGGCATTGCCGATTAGCGGTAATTATAAACACATTTGTGTAAACACATTACAAAACTTTAAACGCGTTTTTCTCGAAAACACGTTTTTAAAAATGGCTGACATTCTCCTGACCGCTGTAATTAACATATCGACTGGAAATTTGGAGAGCATACTCAGAAAATATGTCTTCACGGAATGACGGACCGTTTTTTCGATAGATATATTTTTGCATTTATTATTTATCTTTTTATGCGAAAAAAAACGCGAAAATTCGATTTTTTTTAAATTGCCGCCATTTTCCGAAATTTGTACTAAACGAAAAACCAATCCGTCATTCCATGACCAAAGGGTCACAGATTGATAACATGCTTTGAATTTGTGTTTCAGATCAACAAAGAGGGGGCAGTGATGTCAGCCGTTTACCTCCCGCGATTTAAGGACCTGTTTTCGCGGAGCTGCAACGGCCGCCATTTTGGTTTTTTTTCAAAACAAATTTTTTTTAACGTTCTGTATATCATGAATAAAAGCAAGAAAAAAACCGCACTCAAAAAGCTTTACTCGTTTCCTTTAAAAAAAATAAAATGTAAACACCCGAAATATGGCACTCCAAGGACAAAGTCTCCCTTAAACTGTAAAGCGTGAAATTTATTGTCGAAGGATGAAAATGTTTTCTGCATTATGAAAGCGAAAAATTCGGATAGAATTCGAAACTCGTTTCGAATAAAATCTCAAGTGATGCGGTGGCCTGATAAGGCGCGAGGGCGTAAAACTGCAATTGGGGATGCAAATTTGAGGGATGGCAAAAATAACTCAGACTTTGGACTAACTATCCACTTTTCGTTTCTTCTGTGACATAGACGTGTGCGTCTTGATAACGTGGTTCTTAGAGAGGGTGGGTGGGAACATCCTTTTTTGGTTGTCCGTAAGGGTAGCATTTTAAGGGCAGTCAAAGGCAGTAGCCCTTCATTGAGGCACCAGCATCGATTTGGCGATTCAGCATGCTGATGGTCATGCTAGTAACAACTAGGAAGTTACTAGGATGCTGCTGCTTTTCACAGTACCCATAAAAAGTCAATTTCGAGATGTAGAGATCAAATTTCAATTGAGGGTACAATCATTTTTTTTTTAATTGGACGTTTCTGACGGACAATTGAAAGTTTTGAAGGAACGCGGATTGATTAAACTCGAGTAGTTTAATCAATCAGTACATCAGTAATCAATCAATTTAATTAATCAGTAGAATTTTCAAAAAATCGATTTTTTTTCACTAAAACGGTGCTTTATTATCATAAGAATAAGTTACTTTTCGATTTATGGCAAGAACATTTTTTTTCACCGACTTTGAACGTATATAACGTAAGCTCACCTCTGACACGGCCATAGAGTACCTAAAACTTTGAACGCGTTTTTCTCGCAACAGCTTTTTTCCAATTGGCGTGACAAATAACTTCAACACTTTTCACTCGATTTACGTCAAATTTAAAAGTTATGTTCCTAATTGCATTTTGCAGAGAAGTACGTACGAAATTTCTGATGAATCGAAAACTTCTTATTTTATGAGCACTTTTATACGAAATTTTTCACTGAAAACTCAATTCAAATACCTACAACTTTTGAATAAAATAATATTTTTTAAATTCCGTACGTACTTCTCTAGGTATTCTAATGTAGATTGACGAGAATTTTTGTTTTTTGTTCTGGGTAAAAAATTGTGGATGCTAAATATCACGCCGCGGAGCGCCTAAACAAAGATAACATAAAAAAATATGAGTAGTTGGCGATTTTGTACATCGAAAAACAAATATATATATTTTCTAACAGCTTCATATTCGTACTAAATAGATGTGTAATTTATTTTATGAGTGAATCACTTTTTCATACGAAAAAAAATTGTTAAATTCGCACATGATTTTATACCCGTTACTGTGGCCTAACCCCTTAAAGAGTACCGCACATTGTATGTGGCAAGCACTGTGGAATCTTCTTCTTGCGAAAAATAACAAGGAGCTTATTAAACAGCGCTAAAGTATCGATCTCATTAAAATCTTTTTTCATCCCAAAGTCTCGAAGGTTTTTCTGCTCCAAGAAACTACGAGCGAGGAAACTTTCTCTCAATACTCAAAAGAATCTGGTGAACGAAGTATCTAGTCAAAAAGGAAATCCACTAATATTGCACAGCTTCCAGCGTTCTAATTGGGAGTAAATCTAGCTAAGCTTGTAATCCTCTTGGAAAGTATTATGCAAAACGAGTCGAGCATGTGCAACTCTTGCATTGAATATATCACTGTTAAATATCCATGTACCTACATGAAAATGCAAATGAGGTTTGACAGTAATCAGGGAGATCGCCAATGAATGACGAAATTCATTGTCTTCGTAACAATTTCCAATATTTGAACAATTTAAAATATTCTATACGGCAGTTTTCTTTATCTACGTAGATTTGTCTACGTTTGGCAGATTCTCTTATCTAACGAGTATTTTTTTTTATTCATAACATTTTTCATCAATATTGCTAGCGCAAAATCGGACAAAAAAAATGTTTCGACTTCAAGATGTCAAAACCCGTGTTTTGTAATTCGAAAATTCGGCCTTGCAGACTATAACATTGCTTCATCAGAATCTTAAATTTTTTACATCCACGAAGCCATTGGGCACTTATGATGCAAAGAAAAGTTGATTGTTGAATAAAGAAAAATATTTAACTGATTAAAAGTACCAATAAATAATGCATGATCGATACTTTTAGGGACTTTTCATGATTAACCCTTTTAAAAATTCCCTTCGAGAAAGAAGGCAACTTTTTGATACGAGCAGGTTCCGGGATGTCGAGAAGACGATGTGTGCCTTATTTGTTATTGGCGGTACATGTTTTTATTGTGGCTCGGGTGGCGCCTATTTCCCGACGAGCCTCGTTCGCCTCGACGCGAATCAGGGGAGTCGAGGAGAACGTCAATACGTGTCAAACGCACTGTCAAAGACAGAGACGGAGAGAGGCGGAACGAGAGCCGGTATATAATTCTTTCTGCACTGAAGAGCCAAAAAAAATGCCATTCACGAATACACACGGCCGAAAGCTCGCCAGTGAAGAGAGCGAGAGAGAAAAACGGAGAGACAGAGGATGCGGCAGTCCAAGCTCTCATAGATCCACGAACGTCGAGTGATGCTCGAGACCGGAAATTACGTAATTTCCTAGCGTTTCGCGGAACCAGACACCGGGCAAAATCTGTTCTCGAAGCTTTGTACGAATATACGTGCGCACATTGGGAAAGGTTTCAGGAGATTCGGCAACCTAAGCGCACGGCGTACGCTGACTTGATGCTCGGCAAATCAATTATCCCGTCCATTCCATCGTACGCGAAACGCGCATGTACTTCCCATAATGTAGAAATCGTTTGACCAATTTTCCGGATATCTTGACCGAGCTTTTGGGCTATCCGTCGCAGGTAAAAGGTGTGACCGAGCGTTCAGAGGAAGATGCAAAGGATCAGGGTACGTGCTTTTGCTGAAGTGTCTCTGTCTTGACCAATCCCCCGAGACGTGTCAACACATCATTGAGAATGGCGACAACAGTCATTGATTGGCTAGAATTTGGTCAATACATCATTGATGGGCTCTTTGATTAGCTTGAATTGAGTTGATCAATGATTGATTGGCTTGAATTGAGTTAATCAATGATTGATTGGGTCATTGATTGGCTTGATTTGAGTTGATCAATCATTGAATGGCTTGAATAAAATCGATCAATCATTGTTTGACTTGAATGGAGTTGATCAATCATTGATTAGCTTGAATTAAGTTGATCAATCATTGATTCGCTTGAATTGAGTTGATCAATCATTGATTGGCTTGAATTGAGTTGATCAATCATTGATTGGCTGGAATTGAGTTGATCAATCATTGATTGGTTTAAATTGAGTTGATCAATCATTGATTGACTTGAATTGAGTTGATCAGTCATTCATTGGCTTAAATTGAGTTGATCAATCATTGATTGACTTAAATTGAGTGGATCAATTCTTTTGAATTAATCAACTCAATTCAATTAAGTTGACCAATCATTGATTGGACAGAATTGAGTTGATCAGTAATTGATTAGCTTGATTTGAGTTGATAAATCATTGATTGGTCTGAATTGAGTTGATCAATCATTGATTGGCTTTAATTGAGTTGATCGATCATTGATTGACTTGAATTGAGTTGATTAATCATTGATTGGCTTGAATTAAGTTGATCAATCATTGAATGGCTCGAATTGAGTTGATCAAGCATTGATTGCCTTGAATAGAGTTGATCAATCATTGATTAGCTTGCATTAAGTTAATCAATTATTGATTGGCTTGAATTGAGTTGATCAATCATTGATTGGCTTGAATTGAGTTGATAAATCATCGATTGGCTTGAATTGAGTTGATCAATCATTGATTGACTTGAATTAAGTTGATTGATCATTGATTGACTTGAATTGAGTTGATGAATTATTGATTGGCTCGAAGTGAGTTGATCAATCATTGATTGGCTTGAATTAAGTTGATCAATCATTGATTAGTTTGAATCAAGTTAATCAATCATCGATTGGCTTGAATTGAGGCCACGAATCATTGATTAACTCATTGATAGGCTTGAATTGAGTTGATCAATCATTGATTGGCTTTAATTAAGTTCATCAATCATTAATTGGCTTGAATTGAGGCCACGAATCGTTGATCGATCATTGATTGGCTCGAAGCGAGTTGATCAATCATTGATTGGCTTGAATTAAGTTGATCAATCATTGATTAGCTTGAATTAAGTTAATCAATCATCGATTGGCTTGAATTGAGGCCACGAATCGTTGATTAACTCATTGATTGGCTTGAATAGAGTTGAGCAATTATCGATTGGCTTGAATTGAGTGGATCAATCATTCATCGGCTCTATCCATCTGATCCTTTCCGCGGTTATCGTCCCCGAAAAACTTAATGGAAAAATATGGAGTCCCTGGATTCCACCAGTGGAGTGGAGTGCAGCCATCACTTCCCTTGGAGTGATGGCTGCACTCCACTCCACTGGTAGAATCCAGGGACTCCATATTTTTCCATTAAGTTCCATTGGAATAAACTCCTGCTACGTTTTCATCGTAGAAAGTGCAGCTGTCATAGTATGACACTGATAGAGCTGGGAATCGTAAGTGACTCATAGTCCCGTATGCAAACACGTAGGAAGAATACAGACATGAGTGTATCATCGATATGGGGACGAAATACGAAGCCTGCATCGTTAACTGCAGAATTCTGAAAACTAGTTCTAGTTCTATTCTAGTGTGGTCTCTGCAGCGTTCCATTTGACTCTGGCTCTCTCTCTCTCTTCCACCCTCACACTTTCCACGGTCCTCATGTGTGTCATCATCAGGCACATACGTATATCGAGCTCATGTTGGGGGGGCAAAGCCTCACGGTACTGAGCTTATGGAAGGGCATTACGGGATCACGTTCGTCGCGGAAGCGACGTGGAAGTGGAGATTCGTGTTAGCACCTTGGGCCACTATTCCTCTGATACGCAAGCCCGTATTATCTCTGTCGTGATGAGCATATTACAGGCGACCGCAGAGCAACAGCAGCCATATTGTCTGAAAAATAGATGATGCTGAGGAAAGAGTTATCGGTTTAGCTCGAGGATGCCAGTTCAAGCACACCTCACTGTTCTCTAGGAGTCTAGCTTGCATAATTCGATCATCCGGATGTCGCGGATTGGTCGCAGTCAATCTTGGCACAACACGTTCCGGCTGCTCTCCCGTCAGCTCAGGAATTAAGGATACTTGGGGATTGAGGATATACGAACCCAGGAAAATGCTTTCTGGAACTAATATTCTCAAATATCTGACCTCAATATAAAATATCATCAGTCGTGAGAGCCATAATATGCAGACAAAACCTCAAATTTCCAGTTAATGGTATTTTTTTAATCATTGTTCCACAAGTATTTATTAATATTGAGCTTCATCGGGGGAAAACTTTCAAGAGTTAGGATGCCGCCCCTTGCGACAGCTTCAATTATCCAGCCACTAAACTGTGTTCAGAATATTGCCATGCAGGTTACGAAGTATGGGAGCGCCCAACGGGAATGCAAGCGAAACTTCTGTACGTTACAATTAATTACACTACAATTATGCAGTGAACGATGGCAACATTTTCGAAAAAGTTTCTTTCATATATAAATTATCTACACGAAAAATGTAAATCATTCCGTGCCATTTTGTCTTTGTGCTTTTTCTCCTCATATCCGCCAGTAAAAGAACGTTTCAGAAGAATGCTGAAATACCGCGAATTAAAAGTATTACTTTAACGGGTTGACAGATCGGCCCTGAGTTCTGCACATAGGCCTACCAATGAAGTAATTCCGTCCAATTTTTATCACGATCGGAGCAGTTCTCCATAACTCCTCTAAAGTCGTTGGCCCAGTAGTTGTTACCTTAAGCAGATCACTTGACTTTGCCAATTCATATAGCTTAACTTAAAAAGTGAGTAGGAGTTGTTTTAAGGCCTTAGGCCACAGTAACGGGTATAAAATCATGTGCGAATTTAACTATTTTTTTTCGATTAGTATCCACAGAGTTTTACCTAGAACAAAAAACAAAAATTCTCGTCAATCAACATTAGAATACCTAGAGAAGTACGTAAGGAATTTAAAAATATTGTCTTATTCAAAAGTTGTTGGTATTTGAACTTAAGAAATGAATTTTCAGTGAAAAATTTCGTTATATCTGCTCATAAAATAAAAAGTTTTTTTTTTAAGGCGTTACCCCCACTTGTAGCGCAAAAAAAGGCCTTTTTCATGAATTTTTTTAAAGAAAACTACAAAACTTTTTTAATCGATCAATATACCATCTCAAAGAACACATCTTGAAGAACTTTCAGTAATTTTTTTATTGGAAAATATTACATTGTTTAGTGGCAAATGGCCGTCAATGAAATAATGTTTTTATATGCACGGTTTGCGGTGACCAACAGTGCGGCGAATTGGATCATCTGAAAAAAAAAATGCGGATGGATTTAGTCAAATATAAGTATAAACTAGTCTTTAATCGAAGGATTTTAAAAAATATTCATTTTTCACAAAATTGCGGATAGTCAAAGTTAATGGTTCGATTTTAACGAAAAAAACGGCCATTTTTGGCTATAAAACGGCCATTTTTTTTAAACAAAAAAAAATCGAACGATTAAAGACTACATTTTTATGTATCAAATAAGCCTGCAAAATTTCAAGAAGATCGGTTCATTAGTGTTCGAGTAATCCGGGTCACCGACTTCAGAAATGCCATTTTGAGAAAAACGCGTTTAAAGTTTCTCTTTCAACGCTCATATCTCCGTCAATTTTGTTCGGATCGACTTGAAATTTTCAGGACATATTCTCAGATACTTATACTTCAAAAAAATGCAATAAAAAAATCCATTTTTTCAAAATCGCAAGTGGGGGTAACCTCTTAATCAGAAATTCCGTACGTACTTCTCTGTGAAATGCAATTAGGAACATAACTTTTAAATTTGCAGTAAATCGAGTGAAAATTGTAGAAGTTATTTGTCACGCCAATTGGAAAAAGCAGTTTCGAGAAGTTCGAGTAGTCGGCCATTTTGTACATCGAAAAAAAAACATATAGTTTTTCTAACAGTTCAATATTCATACTAAATAGATGTGTAATTAATTTTATGAGTGAATCACTTCTACATACTAAAAAAAATTGTTAAATTCGCACATGATTTTATACCTATTTCTGTGGCCTAACCCCTTAAGCCATTCTGAATCAGTTTTTTCATCACGAAGATGAATGTCGTTGTGAAATTGTCGTGCCTGGTATAGTATTCGAGAAAATATTTCGCCATGTTGGTTGGTCTAGTAGTCGCCATGTGAACGTCCCACTAATCGTCACGTGCGTTGCAACTGCGTTAAGTAATTGGGCAAAGGTCCGTAGGTGTTTATTGGATCGATTGTGTCTGCATCTAGGATTGCAGAATAATTTTTAGATACACAGTCACAAACTCTTTGCTTATTATTGTAACATTTGACAAACAGTTTCAGACATAAATTTCTCGTGCATACGGATTTATTAATTTAAAAAATCAAACTGGTTATAGCTGTTACGTCAGAATTATAATTTTCATTCATTTCCAATAATTATAAACAACTATTTTATCATAAAATAATTTTTAATGTTTTTTCGACCGAGCGGTGTTCACCTATGTTCGAGACCTATCCAGTTATCGACATGGTCACGACTCAGTAATGGATAACGTGTATTCATATGTATATCTTTTCACTATCGCGAATATGTGTATGGGGATTGATCGGTGGATTCTTCAGACAATGCTAAGTACGAATCCTATATTTCTTTTTTGATTTTCTATAAATTAATATTCGATTCATAACATTTTTTGACCAACTTTGACATTTAGTTATTTATTACTTGAAGACAAACTTACTTCACGCAAGTCCCCAGGCATTCACAAACCATCCGAGATGCGACACGGTTCACTTTAACCTCCAAATGTAGGATTCGGCTGAAACCGCAGATAAACGCCGTAGCTGAATGTATTAGATTTGATTATTCTTGAATACGTATACTTACGAGTGTGACAATGCAATACAACACTGATTCTTATCTTCAAATATTTATTCAAAAAACCATTCCAGAGTAAAATTTTTCGAAAATATTTTCTTTTTTTTGCGTCATTCAATAATGTGGACTGTTATGAGCATGCTGTTCAATTTTGGTCGCCAAATTCAAATTATTCAAATTTATCATAAAATTTTTTCAAACTATCCGTCTTAAATTTTTGCCACATCGTTCTTCACGCCATTCCTTAACGTTGTACGGAAGCACTTTTTAAAATGATTACTTTTTTGAAGAAAAAGTGTAAAAAAAGGCCCAATTTGACACTTTATTTGAAAATGGTCACCATTTTGTTAAAATTCATTTTAAAGATCCTCCGTACGCCTCTACAGTTTTTCATACTGCTAATAATCTTTTTCGTTTTTTTTTCTTTTAGATAATTTTTGGAGGCGTAGGACTTTCCACTGTCCGGCGCTATTTTTTAGGCACCATTTTGCAGTGGCCAAAAGAATTTCATAAAAAATAAAAATAAATCTTTAAATAATATTTCCATGCACAACATAACTCATTTGAATGGACAACAAAAAATCGGTCTGGTTATCGAATTGTAACAAAATTTAAAAAAATCATGAAAATCAGAATTTTTCGAGCCAGTCACACTGGAATGGTCACTAATAGTCCAGTGAAAGAAACGGAAACCCAGCACTTTGTAGCGTAGAATATGAATTTTTGACTGAACGTAGATGGTTGCATACTGAAAGTAACCCCAAAAAAATGTTGCCCCTCAACTGGCCCCAACCCTAAAAAATAGGGGTTGAAACGTAAAAATCGCCGTATCTCGATAATTAATAGCCTGATGAAAACATGTTTCGAACAAAAGTTGTTTGGAATAATAAAATACGTATAAAGTTATCTGATGTCCAGTCCCCTATCTTTGAAAATAGCGGCACAAAAACACGAGAGCACCACTGTCCCAGACTAGGACGCAGCGATATGTCTACTCCGCTCGCACACGCACCAACCCCCAATTTTCGAATCGTTTTCGTGTTGCTATTTTCAAAGATAAGGAGTTGGACGTCAGATAACTTTATACGAATTTTATTATTCCGAACAACTTTTGTTTGAAATCTTTTTTGATCGGGCTATTAATTATCGAGGTACGGCGATTTTAAGTGGCCAGGCCACTTTGAAAATTTCAAAAAATCGAAAGCAAGCAAGACTTGAATAAATCGACGATGATGAGCAATCCGAAGGGATTTTGTACGGTGCAGGAATTGCCGATTGAGTTTAGGTAAGAGTTTTTCATAGTATAAACTTCGAACGCGTTTTTCTCGAAACAACGTTTTCAAAATCTAGCTCCATCGTATCTCTAAAACTAATAAACCGATTCTTTTGAAATTTGAACCACATATTGTAAACATGATTCGCAACAAGATGACCCTCGATGGTTTCAAAATTTTGATTTTTACTCTTTTTTTTGCGAAAAACTGCGAAAAAAACGCGTTTTTTTTTACTTTTTTCGTTTTTCATCTGCCATTTTTTTATTTTTTGATAAAACTTTATATCCGAGGGTCGTTTTGTAGCTGGTGTCATACTGAATCTAATGGACTGTGATTTTTTTGTTTCAGACAAGCCGTTGCCGAGTTGTGATGGAGCTACCTAGCGCACCTATTCTTGAGGCGTTACGCTAAGACTTTGTCCTTGAAATGCAGCGGGAGATGTTAGCGGCTCAACATGAGCAGCCAGAAGAAGAGGAGGGATGCCTCTATGGACCAGGCATTGCCGATTAGCGGTAATTATAAACACATTTGTGTAAACACATTATAAAACTTTAAACGCGTTTTTCTTGAAAACACGTTTTTAAAAATGACTGACATTCTCCTGACCGCTGTAATTAACATATCGACCTGAAATTTGGAGAGCATACTCAGAAAATATGTCTTCACGGAATGACGGATCGTTTTTTCGACAGATACATTTTTGCATTTATTATTTATCTTTTTATGCGAAAAAAAACGCGAAAATTCGATATTTTTTTAATTGCCGCCATTTTCCGAAATTTGTACTAAACGAAAAACCCATCCGTCATTCCATGACCAAAGGGTCACAGATTGATAATATGCTTTGAATTTGTGTTTCAGATCAACAAGGAGGGGGCAGTGATGTCAGCCGTTTACCTCCCGCGATTTAAGGTTTTCGGGGAGCTGCAACGAATTTCCGCGCACCTGTTTTCGCGGAGCTGCAACGGCCGCCATTTTGGGTTTTTTATCAAAAAAGCAATTTTTCAACGTTCTGTATATCATGAATAAAAGCAAGAAAAAAACCGCACTCAAAAAGCTTTACTCGTTTCCTTTTAAAAAAATAAAATGTAAACACCTGAAATATGGCACTCCAAGGACAAAGTCTCCCTTAAACTATAGTTTTTGTACTTAAAAATGGATAAAAATTAATTAAATTTAAAAAAAATGTATTCCAAGACTATTTTTCAAGCCCAACAACTTTTATATTCATATCTTTTATAAAATCATCAAAAAAAAATCGCGAAAATAGCCTTTTTCGTGGCGCCAAAGTGGACTGCCCCCTTAAAGTTTCGAACCCCCATTTCTTAGGGTTGGGGCGAGTTGAGGGGCAACATTTTATCAAGGTTACTTAAAATATGCAACCATCCACCTTCAGTGAAAAAAAAAGCATATTCTACGCTAAAAGTGGTGGGTTTTCGTCTCTTTTACTGGACTATAATGTGTAATCGAGACGCCCACTGGGCCGAGGACCTAATATTCTTCGAAGCCAACAGCAGACATCAAGGAGGGATTCCGTTTCGCGTATGCACCAAAAATGAAGACCATTCCCGCCTGGTTCGAATATCCATTAGAAACTGGAAGAAAATCTGGTGACCGATAACTTTCGCCAAGGAGTAACACGATGCTAGGGTGTCATCTCGTGATTGTCAATTTTAAATAATTTAATAGAAAGCGAACAGCAAGAAGGCTCTCGTAACCCTCTATGCCAGGGCCCCATTAATTAGATGGATAATCACGATCTGATTGCCCCCGAACCGCCCGTCTCCCCTCCCCCTCCGCGCAATTCCCTTCAGCCTCTATAGAGATAGGAGAAGAGACAGCGGCGGACCAAGAGCGAGAGACGCGACGTCTCTGCTTATACAGGGTGTCTATGTATCCCGGTAGATGTACATGAAGCGATGTATATAGCCCGCAGCTTCATATTAATTAACCGTGTCCCAGACAAGCGAGTTTCCGGGACGGGCGCGCATCACCCGCTTCTCCTGTTCCAGCTACGTCTTGACTACTTCCAAGGATCACGAGCGAGAGACTACGACACACAGGACGAGAAATACGGGGCGCAGAGATTCGTGTCTGTTTGCTGGATAGCCCTCCTTCTGCCCGTCATCGCTGTAACTATATACTGCATGACGTAATAGGATTGCCAGTAGATCCTGTCGCTAAATCGATCAGTCACGAAGAAATTACTCGTATCGCATCCCCAGGGAAGATCTGGTCGCAAGTCCTTCACGCCATTGTCATTATCCCGAGAGTTCGTATGAAGGACGCAGTCAAGGTACACTGACAAGAAACATCCCTCAGACACCCTTCGATTTTGTTGAAGTTTGGATATGTTACAAAGCACCGAAAAGTAAGCGATACGTATTTTTTTTTGTCGGCGCAAAAACGGTTTTAAGGGGTGAAACGAACCCTCGAAAATAGGGGTGTTTTTCGTCGATAACGTTATCGTTCTCCTCTCCAATGTATAGTACATTAAAAATAAACATTGTAGCAATTTAAATTTTTTAAATATCTCGTACTGTTAAAACGTTATCGACGAAAAACGAAAAACATCCCCTTTTTTGAGGGTGCGTTTCAGCCCTTAAACCCGTTTTCCGCCGATAAAAAAAAAGTATGGCGTACTTTTCGGTGCTTTATAACATATCCAAATTTCGACTAAATCGAAGGGTGTCATCTGAGGGATGTTCCTTGTGAGAGAAATCTATGGTGTTCTCAACCATATTTTAAGTATATTTTATATTGCGCTGAGGGGACACTATCTTATAGCCATAGTTACTGCCAAAAGTACAGTACTGCTTATTGCTATTTTAGCAGTTGCTTGAATTATGCACAGACACAGACAGATTCATAAAATGTATATTCCGCGATACTATCAAAAATGTACTTTCTCAAGATTCTAACAGCGAACTCAAATATGGATACATTGATTAAAAATGTTGTCTGTGATTTGTGACGATGTTTATAGTGATTTGTACCATATTGTAAGATACGACCTGCTACACTGAGAAAACAACCAATTGAATCATAAAAATATATTGATTGATCCAAATAAATATGCTGCTGCGGAGTGCCACCAATATATAGGATTATTACAATGCTATAAAATATTGGAAAATGTGATTGATTTAAATAACATCATTTTATTTGAAAAAGCTCTTTTGTTCTGTGAATATCTACATTATCTTTCAAATAAAATTATATTCTATTGAAATTATTCTATATACAATCCGTAGATGTATGGATGGAGTAATTAAGCGGTTGCTACAACATTTTTTATTTCGTACAAAAATATAATCAATAGAATTAATTATTTCTTTACTGCATCGAAACGATTGTGCCGTGGGACGTAAGTTTTTCAATTTGTTTCAAATCTTAAATAAAAAGTGAGCACTAGAATGATCATCTACGATGATAATGGAGAGAATATCAGATATCCAATGGAATATCCATGGAGAGAATATCAGATATTCAACTGATAAGAACAGGTACACTTTGATCTTAGCCACAAACCAAGAAGCGATACTCTTTAGAGTTTCCCCGGCGTTTAAGGGGCTATCCCCACTTGCGATTTTAAAAAAATCGATTTTTTTTTATTGCATTTTTTTAAAGTATAAGTATCTGAGAATATGTCCTGAAAATTTCCAGTCGATCCGAATAAGATTGACTGAGATATGAGCGTTGAAAGAGAAGAATCCGCGTTGAAAAAGCGTTGGAAGAGAAACTTTAAACGCGTTTTTCTCAAAATGGCATTTCTGAAGTCGGTGACCACGATTACTCGAACACTAATGAACCGATCTTCTTGGAATTTTGCAAGCTTATTTAATACATAAAAATGTAGTCTGTAATCGTTCGATTTTTTTTTTCGAAAAAAATGGCCGTTTCATAGCCAAAAAACGGCCGTTTTTTTTTCGTTAAAATCGAAGCATCAACTTTGACTGTCCGCCATTTTGTGAAAAATGAATATTTTTTAAAATCCTTCGATTGAAGACTAGTTTGTACTTATATTTGACTAAATCCATCCGCATTTTTTTCTTCAGATGATCCACTTCGCCGCAATGTTGGTCACCGCAAACCGTGTATATCAAAACATTATTTCATTGACGGCCATTTGCCACTAAACAATGTAATATTTTTCAATAAAAAAATTACTGAAAGTTCTTCAAGATGTGTTCTTTAAGATGGTATATTGATCGATTAAAATAGTTTTGTAGTTTTCTTTTAAAAAATTCATGAAAAAGGCCTTTTTTGCGCTACAAGTGGGGGTAACGCCTCAAGTAGATTTTCGGTTCGCGCTACACTTACGAGAAACGAGCGCGCGTGCGACTTCTAGCGGTGACTCCGAGAACTACGGGTTTCCTCACACCTATAATTTCGGTGGCGCTCGGCCATCATTTGGTTGAATTTTTTCAACGAAATGCGCAAGGAACAAATTTTATTTTCGTATCATTTTTTAACGAATTCAGACATTTGCTTAATATTTTTCAATCAAAATAAAATATTAATATTTTAATGAATAATGTACTTGGAAATCAATATCGAATATGGTGAAAAAAATGATATATTTACTCAATAGAAATTTTATCTGAATCAAACGAGGGAAATTCAATTTTTCTTATGTATTCGAATCAACAATATTCATGTTATGAATTGAAACGCTTTTTTTATTCGTTGCAGAAAATGCATTCAAAACTATGTAATTTGTTCGCGATAATTGTTTAGATAGTATAAATAATATATTGTTCTCGGCTAGCAATATATCTTTTGAATGAAAAAGAAACTATTAATTTTATCATGGTATTAAAGTCCATAGTGTTTTGTTTAGACTAATAAATCCAATTATTTACACCAACAATGTTACAATTGAATCAACGAAATTTCATTGAATAACACCAATGATATTGGATCAATATTTTTTTTCTCATCGAATATATATAATAACCGCTATGAAAGTACGTAGGATTTTTTCGATATATTGATTTTTGGCCAAATGGCGCACTTCTAAAGAGGAAAGTGAAAAATTTGCCTAAAAAATCGTCAGATAATTGTTAATAACAAATGAACTATGCAATATAAAAAAAATCCTACGTACTTCCATAGATAATGTATTTTTCCAGATATATTCAACAGTTCAAGTGAATCGGTTGAAAATTCTCTGAGTTATATTTCTGACCAACTTAAAAAATGCAGCTTTGAGATAAACGTTGCACAGCCGCCATTTTGAAATTAATCGCTTCCAAAAAATTATTGTATACCGTCACTGATATGTATGATAAACACCCTTTTTATAATCTCGATTTATGTTGTAGTTTTTCTGAAAAAAAAAATCCCCAAAAAGCCTTTTTTTGGCCTCTAGAGTGGCCTTAGGCCTTAAGGGTCTATCTAACGATAAATTGTCCGCCGATTACGAAAGCACCGAGTTTTCGTCGAAAGCTCAAAATTACGCCAGCGGAACGCGAAAAACGTGTTTCCATACGCATTCGACGATTTCGACAAGCGCATTTTTACAAGTGTAGGGTAAAAGTTAAACAAATCGAATCATAAAAGCTCACAGAGACAAGAAAGATTTGAAATAAAAACAAACAATAAGTACAATAATTTTGAAGAGTTTTGTCATGCATCAATTCCCCGAAGAAATACGGTACGATTCCTTCATCTGTGGCGAACCATATTTCCTGCAATAAATTCGTAAACTGACAGCGAATTCCACACAAACCGAACGGATCGCTTTATTCTTCACGTGAGGACAAAAATGTATATACGAAGGCGCGAAAAAAAAAAAAAATTGTTCTTCGAAATTCGTTTTCCACGCAACGCACATCGGCCTCATTCCACTCCGTTTAACACGTACGCGTACGTGCTACATATATCATATGGATTTTCCAGTATGAGAAAAAACCACGCGCCAAAGCTCGTCGCTTTCGTTGATAGAATTGAACGCAACGCGTGTGGTTGAGCATCGTCGAAAAAAAATTCTCTCCCTCTCTATTAATTCTCAGCTGGTGTAAATGCGCATTCTGTGCGACGAGAACAGGATCTATCAATTATCAAATCCCGATTGATGGGAACGTATTTTCCCCGAGTTATTCGCTTAATGGTGAGTAAATTTGAGGAGAAAACAGAGTTAAAAAAATGTACCCCAAACATTTTTTTTAAATTAATACTCGCAGTGTGTAGACAATATTTTATATTTGTGAAAATGTCACGTAGCGGATTTGAGCAATGCGCAGAAACCAACTGCATCCCGCAATACAAATTTAGTTTATTTAATTTTTAATTTATTTTATTTATAAATTCATTCAATTTTAGATTTATCCTATTTATACATTTTTTTCATTTATAAATTTTAATTTAATTAAACGACGAATTTAATGTCAAATTTCATTTAAATTCCTCGTTAAAATTAATCGAACACGATTGAAATTTGGAATGTTTAGTTGACAACATTTAATTTTAACTTTTTACATCAAGTAACATTTTCAACTCAAAGTTTATTGAAGAATTAAAAAATTAAAGAATTAAAGTATTAAATAATTGAATAATTAATTAAAGAATATTGAAGAATTTCAGAATTTTAATTCCTCGTTCCACAATCTACTTTTCATCGTGAAATGATGATTCTTAACCCAAGTTTTTCGAATAAACGAGTTTCGAATGTAGGTGGAAAATATTTGTATTAAATGCTCATTCGTTTCTAGCTGCTGTCTTGCTTCAGAAGAAAATCTGAGATGGATTCGATACGCGAGATGATTATAAGCTCAAATATGGCCAGAAAAAGTAGAGAAACCTTGTACACACACAATCCATTTTGAGTAAACACGTAATGCAATGAGTGACTCAAGCAAGTTGAACAGTGAACGGAGAGATCGCCACTACAGTCTCCTGCTACGCTGCACTTGACTAAATCAAATTTTGCCTGCGGTATTTTTCAACGAAAACAAGTTTAGTGTCATAATATGAATTAAAATTACAAATTTCCAAGTAAATCCTAGGCAACATAAATATTCCCTCGTACCACCGGGAGCTCATTGACTTTCGATATTGAATTTTTCAAATACTCCTCCTTGTGGGTTTTTACGAGCCCATCCCGTGCACTTTTACCCCATATTTGTTGCTTATTACTTGTCACTTGTCACTTATTACTTTTACTCCATACTTATCACTTAATACACCCATACTTGTCACCATATTATTGCCTCAGATGGCCGCTCCGATTAGTGCGCCCCTTTTCCTAATACGGGGTTGCATGAGGGCACAGGGAAACTAAAAAATCTGTGCCGAAACGGGTAGCTGGATTTTAACCGAGTTTCCATTGTGTTTGCATTTTCCTATATTCCCTCACAGTTTATTTAATTGTGCAATTAAATAAACGATTATTAAAAAAATGACAATAGTTAAATAAATAAACATTTACAAAATTGATAATCGTAAAGCTAAAAATGATTTTGAAAATAATTATAAATAAAAAATTATTACCAAACTAACAATCATTATGTTTTATTATAAAAGTACAAAAATATAATAATCATTTTTCACTAAGAATTTTCGTCCTACTGACAAAGATTGCGTTCGCCCAATTTGACTCAAAGTTACGGGGGTTGTTTTATTTGATCATAAAATAAAACAAAAATTGATGATAATTCAATTATAAATTGATTGAAAAACAATTATAGGTAAGTGAAACATAATGTTTTTAATAATTATAAATGAATTCAAAATTATTAGAAAAATTAATAGTGATTTGTAAAAATTATGAAATTATGAAAATGTAATAATTATTTTTTACAGAAAATCCGTCGGTGTTTCTTCTTTTTCTGTTTCACATTCCTTAATGTTTAATGTCACATTTAATGTCACATTTAATAATTATAAATTAATTCAAAATTATTAGAAAAATTAATAGTTATTTGTAGAAAATTATGAAATTATGAAAATGTAATAATTATTTTTTACAGAAAATCCGTCGGTGTTCCTTCTTTTTCTTTTTCACATTCCTCTCAATCCTTAATCCGCAGATACTTATTCCCCTAGAGCATTCGTTTTTTCGCTCATCCTCAGTGAGAATATTTTTTCAATGACTCTTTCTATATTTCTGCTCCCGACGTACGTGATACGAATGCGTGAAGAGCGCGTGTACATGTGTGAGGTAACAGAGCTCGTTCTCGATGAACACGACCGATATATATATATATATATATATATATATATATATATATATATATATATATATATATATATATATATATATACACAGGGTGTCCCTCTTGTCTCTGCCACCTGTAATATCTCGAAAATTATCAACGTCACAAAAAAATGTTCCAGACAAAAGTTGTACGGTGTGAAGGGGGCCATCAAATGCGACCAATTTTTTTTATTCCGGTGGAGGCGCTGACCCACAGTGAAGGTCACCTCCACTTTTTTTAATGGAATGGTACATTTTTTCAACCATCTTGTGGAGCACCTCAAGCCGCATAACAAACATTCGGGGGTCAAAGTCGTTCAAGGTCATTGAAGGTCGGCATCGATTATACAAATCTAAATATCACGGATCACTACCAAATATTTGGTAGTGATCCGAGATATTTAGATTTGTATTTACATTCCAATAGGTGTACTTGAATGACCTTGAACGGCTTTGACGCCCGAATGTTTTTTATGCGACTTGAGATGCTCCACAAGATGGTTGAAAAAATGTACCATTCCATTTGAAAAAGTGGACGTGACCTTCACTGTGGGTCAGCGCCTCCAACGAAATAAACAAAAAAATTGGTCGCATTTGATGGACCCCTTCACACCGTACAACTTTTATCTGAAACGTTTTTTTTTTTTCGTTGGTAATTATCGAGTTGTTTCGGGTGGCAGAGATAAAAGGGACACCCTGTATATATGTATATATGTATATATGTATGTATGTATATATATATATATATATACACACACACACACACATATATATATATATATATATATATATATATATATATATATATATATATATATATATATATATATATATATATATATATATATATATATATATATATATATATATATATATATATATATATAGAGTACGAGAAGTTCTCGGAGACTGGCTGAGTGGGTTGAGCCATAATTCAGATCAATGTCAAAACGATTCTACGATGGGAATACACAGCGTGTATAGCGTGATGATTTTACGGCACGAGAGAGGGGAACAACACGCGAAGGAGAGCGGAGAAAGTGCGAGCGAAAGAAACTTCCTTGGGCGCCCGCAGCTCCGGATCATTCTTTTTCCTAGTCACCGGATGAAATTTATTCCTAGCAGTGTATTCGTGCGATCAAGAGGATATCCTCTGAACCGTACACTCGGAACTTCAATTCGGCTGACTTCCATTTCGTTACATTTTTTTTTATTTTCCGCCAACTTGATCAATATCTTCTCCCCCACGGTAAATTTTTCGATCGGTGACCGGAAAAGAAATTCAGGGCAGTGATGATTGATTATTTTTTTAAGCAATCTGCACTAGCTATCTACTTGGTAGTTCTCATTTTGTTCAGTGCACAAAACACACGATTCAATTATAAAAGGCCGAAGAATATTTCCGAATTTTTTGCTGCAAAAAAAAACGCCTCTTGAATTTAGAATTGTGGACTGGAATTTTTAATAAGTTTCGAAGCAATAATTATCAAGGAAAAATACCGAAAAAAAATCATTGACAAGAGTCAACAATTTAACGCGCCGTCTCTCATTTCGGAGTATTTAATACTCTACGAGTTTTAAAATAGCGTCTCGATAAATTACCTGCATGATCGTGCATCGTCCCTTTCCTCGTCGGATGTAGAGCACGTTCGAGCGAGCGATTAACGCGCGTTAAGTGAGGCAAAAAAACGGAGAAGATCGCGGGGAGGAAACAGAACGCGAAGAAATTGGCGAATCGACCAACGATCGTACATCATTCTCGAGAATTAATAACAACGCTAGAATACAGTTGTACGAAGCGACTACTATTTCTTTTTTAATTTTTTTTTGTCATTTTTTTATAATAATTTTTTTTTCATTTGTAATTGCTTTCGTTATGAATAATTCTTTTATTTAATTGTTGTTTTTCTATGAATGTGAAAAAAAAGTCGGTAATTTTTTTAAATTTTCTTTGTTATTTTGTTGTTACATTTTACAATTATTTTGTTTTTTTTTTATAATTCTCTCATCTCATTTATTGTTACTTATTCTTTTATCCTATTTGTCACTTTATTGTCATTTCTCATAATACTTTTATTTTATTTGTTATTTATTGGCATTTTTATAGTGCTTATATTTTATTTGTTATTCTAATGTTATTTTTTCTTCATTTATTTGCACGCTTTCCGTGATTTTCATTGCCCGGCGCATCGAGAAGAAGAAAAGGGGGTACGGTGGAAATGGCGAGATGCGATGTCATGGTTCGTGAGAGATATATGAAAAATTATCATCGTGCTGCACGTAACTGACGTTACCGAACAGCACGAGTGTGTAATTAGCGAGAGTTTATGCACCAAGATACATCGTTCTTTAATACCCGCCTAAGATTTTACAATTTCCTCAACGCGCTGTCTAACTCGCGGAACATTTTTTACCGATGCCTATCTACGCGAAGTGACTACAGATTTGTTTGCGCCCGAAACGCAGTATTTGTTTTCTCTTTTTTGTCTTACCGATGAAATTGGCAAATTTCTTTCATTTTCATGAAAAATAAGTACACGCGAGAATTATCCCGATTATTACGCATTTTCCTTTTTTCATCCCTCGGTGCTCTGCGACTGATGGGAAACAGCATTGAAGGTACTCATCGATATACACAAAAATACGTTTTTTTATCTCGATAATCAGGAAATTAATATTTTCATTGCTTATTAATATTTTAATTTACATTATTTACGAAATATTTTAATTTTAAATATTTTAATTAATATATTTACAAAAATATTTAATTTTCAAAATTTTAATCAATATATTTACAAAATGTTTAATTTTTAATATTCAATTACTATATTCGCTATAATTAATATTTCCATTGTTCATGTTGAGAATGTGTGTCCAAAGATTATTGTGAACGTTGAAAAGTCTTTGCTATTTAATTTCGCGATAAATCGTTATTGATTTTCCGATCCAGTCCCGGAAGTGTAAGTCGAATTAATTAACGGGAGATAAAAATACGATAAAATTTCACGCGCCTAATATGTAATTCGAAAGGGAATATGGATGAATGTCGCACATTCAAGTTTTATTCATCGTCGTACGAAGATCGAGTAATAATTAATGAGCTAACCGGTACAGTCATAATTTCCTCGGTGCTGCTTCACTCAAAATACAGAGGACTACATAGCGACTTCTCTCTCCCATGTAACGCGAAAATTAAATTAAAAATTACACGTCACTCATTAATATCGCGTCTTCATTATATGTTTAAATATTTGCATTGGAATTGCACTGAGTGGTAATAATTTTTGTCAACTAGTGAAAAAATGTCAACGTATCCGTGCTGAAACTGCCATTGTAAAAATAGTTTCGTTTTTATTTGACAATCTTGACTAATTTAGCGAACAATCTGCATTTTTTCCCATCGAAACGAAAAATAATTTCTAGAGAAATTAAATAATTACTATAAAATGACATTTCTAAGTACAAAGTTATATCTTGGAAAAAATGATTAAGGGGTACTGTCAAGAATTCTCGATTGAAAATTCGTCACCCTCAAATGTGTCTTTGAGGGGAGACACCACTGTGACGTATACAAAAATCGATTTTTTGGGCATTTTCTCAAAGCATACATATATTCAAAAATATGAAAAAAAATGTTCACGTTAAAATATTGGAAATTGACCACGTTACAGACGATTTTGTGAGAGCAGGTACCGCAACGATTTACGTATACTAAAACTTTCATTCCCGTTTTTCTCGACCCGATCGGAATCATAACTTTACCAATTTGCCCAATTTTCAATTTAAAATAACCGAAAATTCCGTAATTGCAGTAGCTATTATTGTACGTAGCTATTTTTTAAATACAGTATTTTTAAGGCCCCGAATACAAGCGAAAATTTTCCCGAAATTACACTTTTTTTTAACACCCACCATTTTCTGATTTTTTTCAAAAAAACAAATACGTTCAACGTATATTGCGATAGATTCAAAAACTGTTATATTTTCATTTTTTGGACCACATGTTTTATACAGAGGCTCCGTCATACCGCTATAACGTTGTTTATTTTTAATTTTTTTTTAACTACAAATCTACACGAAACGAGTTTAATGTATGCTTGATAACATATCTTCTTTCCAAATCCCAAATAACTAATTTAGTAGACAAAGAAAATCGGTAAAAACGACCGTTTTCGGCGCGTTACAGTGGTACCCTCCCTTAAGGGGTAAGGCCACAGTAGAATTTTCAAAAAATCGATTTTTTTCGCTAAAACGGAGCATTATCATCATAAGAATAAGTTACCATTCGATTTATAGCAAGAACATTTTTGTTCACCGTCTTTGAGCGTACTGTGTAAGCCCACCTCTGGCACGGCTAGAGGCATATGTAAAACTTTAAACGCGTTTTTCTCAAAACACCTTTTTTCCAATTGGCGTGACAAATAACTTCAACAATTTTCAATCGATTCACTTCAAATTGACAGTTATATTCCTAATTACATTTCGCAGAGAAGTACGTACAGATTTTCTGATGAATCGAAAACTTTTCATTTTATGAGCAGTTTTATACGAAATTTTTCACTGAAAAGTCATTTCTTAAGCTCAAATATTTACGACTTTTGAATAAAACAATATTTTTTTAATTCCGTACGTACTTCTCTAGGTAAAAAAATGTGGATGCTGAATGTCACGCCGCGGAGCGCCTAAAAGAAAGATAACAAAAGAAAATATTAGTAGTCGGCCATTTTGTACATCGAAAAAAAAAAATTATTTTCTAACAGCTTGATATTTATACTAAATTGATGTGTAATTAATTTTATGAGTGAATCACTTTTTCATACGAAAGAAATTGTTAAATTACTGTGGCCTAACCCCTTAAGGGATCACCGCATTGTAAAATTTTCAAAAAAATCGAATACTGATTAATAATATTTTTACAAAATTTGTTCCAGATAATATTTACGGCCACAACCGTGTACACCCTGAGGACTCCTTTTTTCGAAGACATATTCAACCGTTAAAAAAATGTGAAAAAATATATAAATAAACGTTTGAAAAATTGTTTCCCGTTCTTCATGAGTGCTTCGATTTGACATTAAATAATCAGACTGATCAGCCTATTTTAACTATCGAAAGAAAATCGCGAAAATAAGCTATTTTTCGACCCGTTACACTGTGATGATCCCTTGAACAAAACATCACTTTGATAAAGAGAGGTTAGTCGAAAATGAATGCGCGAATTATCCTATTCGCATCAAAGAGCATGTTCCAGACGAGTATATCCCACATGAAAATAAAATATATAAAAAATATATCGAAAAATATATAAAACATGTATTAAATATAATTTGTTCGAAAAGTTGGATATGCCAATTATATTTTTGGGTAAGAGTAAAACCTTTGCGATATATAAATATAAATCCATTTAAGATACATCTTAAATATATCAAACATACAAGCTGAATGTATGTTTTATATATTTTGAAGATGGTTGGTTAAGCAACTTGAGTGACAGATGACGTTGCGAATGAAAAACATCTTCACGTCGGTATCTCGCGATGACCTAGCTGCACTAGCCGGAATAAATGATCGGACAAAAAAATTGAAGGTTATGTAATTCTATTCGATTATCGCTCTCTATGCGAACGCAATTAAGTAATTGATCCGATAATTTTAGTTACTCTTGTTAATCCAAGCATTTCTCAATAAACTAATATTGTGTGTTGTACGATATGCAGGCGATACGAAAGTTCAACAATTTAACAAGTAGAACTAGCTCAGTGGACAACGTCCCAGCTCATCACTCAGAGGTCCCGGGTTCGAAACCACCTTACGGGCGTGTAAGCGCCTGATATAATTTAAATTTAAACCATTAATATATTTGAAGCGCAAACACCATAATCGTAATTAATGACAACGAAAAATATCGTAAAAGGCTGCAATGATGTAAATAACGTCATAACAAAATTTTTAAGAATATTTCAAATATAGTTTAAATATATTTCAAGTATATCTTAAATACACGTTGAATATAATTCAATATTATTTGAAATGTAGTATGAACATATTTAAAGTATATTTTAAATGGAGTATGAACATATATCATGTACATTTTAGATGTAGTTTAAATACATTTAAAGTATATTTCAATTATAATTAGAATACACTTAAAATACATTTACAGTATATTTTTAGGGTAACTTGAGTACATCGTAAGTATATTTTCAATATAGTTTGAATATACGTAACCGCCTATCCAGCATATATTTTTTATATACATTCTGAAGATCTATTTTGGCCGAAAAGTTTGATATCGCGAATATATTTTTAATACATTTCCCGTATATATTGCATATATCTAATCTATATCTAAGATGGATAATATATATCTGAAATGTATTTTACATCCATTTTTAATATATCGAAAAATATATTTTTACATATATTTTATTTCCGTGTGGGTATATTTCCATACTCTTCATACTTTCACTTTCAATGTCGGATGTGAATAAAATAAAAGTGACGAGCAATAATGTGTCAAGTGTTTCGTGCACGTGCCACTCAGCCATCGGGGTCATTAGCCCATTGCTCAGAGCTTCAAGAATCAATCGAAAAAGAGAGAAAGAACAAGAGAGAAATCACACATATTGTAAAAGCGCAGCAGAGTTGCTCGGCTAAGTTTCATTTCATTCAAAAGATGTGCTGCGCCGAAGAAGACAAAGTTTCATTTCGTTCTCCGATGTGACGTGAGTTAAATGTGCGATCTCGAGACTTTCCATTTCGTCGTCTCTGCTGGACGTCATCCAGGAGTGTGACGCATACTTCCCAATTTTTTTAATCGAATAAAAAATAAAATGATGTAAAAAATACGGCTAAAAATACGGTAATTCTTTAGATAAGTAACTTTCCCGAAAAATGAGCCTGACATTTTTTTCGGTTTTCTCATTTATTGGGTTATAAATGATGATATTAAATCACGGGAAGCTGGATTTCACCCCCCCCCCCCCCCCCCCCATAAAAAGTTACGGGGTTTTGAAGTTCGCGGAAACATGTGATAAAATAAAGCTTTTTTGAACATTTCGATGCCAATATTAGGTTTGTTTGAATTAAGGGGTGACATGCTGTCAGAATTTTCAAAAAATCGATTTTTTTATCACATTTTCTTGAAGTATGATGTTTTGGAAATATTCCCTGAAAATTTAAAGTCAATCCGATGTATATTTTCCGGGATATACCACAATTAGTGAAGGGTCGTCGGGTCCCCATGGCACGTAGCGGCTGACAAACGCGCAAACGATAATACCCGGGAAGGCAGAATGCTTCGAAGACAACAATAAATTGATATTTTGGAAGCTTCCACATCGGCAGAATCCCTATTGTATGGGCCAGGAATTGATGATTCGATGTAAGTAATTTTTTAATTAGTATTTCTATACATAAATCAAGTGTAAAATTGGAAAACTCTTTCAGAAATTTTCAAAAATTTATTACTAAAAAATTATGAACTTTAGCAAAATTTTATAAAGAATACTTTCATTTGAAAATTGTCCAAAATGTAAAAGAAAAAAATCATCCCGAAAAACTTTAATTTTTTGAAAAATTGTTTCAACGAATTGGCTATAAACAATTGAATGCTCGACTTTTCGGCAAAAAAAATGTGATATCCGGATTCAGCGGATCAAAATACATAAAAAAAAGTTTAGCTTCATCCATCGAGTTCAAAATTTTACGAACAGAAAATACCGTATCCACATCGAAAAACTTTAAACGCGTTTTTCTCGAAACTATGTTTTTCAAGTCGGTGACACACTATAATTCAAAAACCACTCGATGGATTTTGATGAAATTTGGTGTGCTTATTTATAGCACTAAAAACTAGTCCTTAATCAAAGAATTTTTATTTTTGTTCAAAATTTCTATTTTTTTAACAATAAACGAGCGATTTTTTGGTTCAAAATCGAAAGTTATCTGTCGGAAGACGCCATTTGTTAATTTAAAAAAAAAAGCTTCGATTAAGGACTAGATTTATTATTAAACTAATGATTTTTTTTCGATTTTATTTCAGATGATCCAGTAAAATTTTATGATGGTCTACAAAGCACTACATGCCGAAGGGGGTCCGACAAAGACGGCGATATTTTTTATAAATAATCAATATTTTTCTTTGAAAATTTGTACAAGCCAAGTTGAAATATAACATAAAAAGTCTGTGTAAACATTTTTGTGAAACAAACTTAATTACTATTAAAAAAAAATACTTAAAATGCTCGTTTTTTCGCGCCTCTGACTGCCTCTCACCCCTTATAGTAGGGGTAAATATTATGGGATTTTGAAGTATGCGGAAACACGTGATAAAATAGGGTATTTTTGAACATTTTGACGCCTATATTAGGTTTGTTTGGGTTTGTTTGGAAACAACAATTTTTCCAATAAGTCACTTATCTAAAGAATTACCAAAGTTTCTCACGGGACTCTTTGATCTTCAGCGCAAAACTCGTAGCTTTCACCCTAGGAGGCTTTTTATTCACGAGCCCAAAAACGAGGAGGCCACTTTTGGGAATTGGCAAAATCACTGACAAATCGGTAGGGTAAAAAAATTTACGAGAATAAAGTGCTTCTTTTACGAGGAAAGTAGAAAATTATCATTTTAAGATAGTCTTAATCGGAGGCTTTGAAAAGCTAAAAGAAAAACGAGTCTCTACGTACATTTAGTATAGAAACGTAGGACAAACCTTCGCGAAGCCCAGCGAGATTGTAAAAGTTGCCGGTCTCGATGCAACTCTCGGGCAAGGGTGGGCTTAGCTCAAACGGTAAAAAAATCATTATGGCTGTCTCGGAGGCTGTGCTCAAAATTTGTTCAAGCGAATCATTGATTTTGGAGACATAAAGGTCCTGGAAATGATCATTACACAAATACGCTCTCATTCATCTAGAGGCGATTTTGAAGGTATCAGGATTTGCGTAACGTTGAGTATGAGGACAATATACTCAATGTACCACCCACTATGAGGGTGGTCCTCGAAGTCGTGTGTCCGCGAAATTACTTTATATATAACGACAGCGAGGCAAATGGAAAGGCAGAAAAAAATCGCGACACCATCGCGCGGGTTGGCAGTATTACGTAAACATGGAAAAAGTTGTCGAGCCGATCAACGCACGAGATAGGGGACGTGTTTAGGGTACCCGACGAGAGAACGAAAGTGAAGAAAAAAAAAATTACGAGGGTGAAAAAGAAGAAAGTGAAGGGACGATTCCATCGTCGAAGCAACCCTCGACTCCGCAGAAAAAACGCATGCACGAATATCGGCTGCGAACATAAAATTACGTTATCCGACAGCCTAAACATTAGAGCAGGGATAATTGAAGTGAAAATTGGAATTGGGAATTAATTTTTTAAATAGGATCTAACCACGAGCAGACGCGATTGATCAGTTTCAAAATGGACTTTCGATTATATTAGGACCTTGGCCGGGAATATTCTCACTTGGAGGCTTCTTTAAGGCGGTCCTCTAGTTTCTCGGCTTTTTTTTTACGGCTTTTTCAATAATTTTTTACGGGCAAAGCATCGAAATAATCAATCTCATTGTTTTTGCATAATCTTTATTAACATTTAAATAAGCTTTACAAATTTTTTGAAGTCGAAATATATAATAGAATAAAAGTTATAGTGGCCGACAGGAAGACATCAGGTAAAAGAGGTGCTTGACGGTGACCAAGATTGCGGCTGTTCTGCTCATCTGAAATCAAAAAACCAAACGGCATTTTAATCTTCATATTTAAGACTAGCGATTGAACTAGAGTGAATTCTAAATTACAAAAATTGACTTTTTTATACACTTTTGAAAATTACATTCTATTTTTTACTCATTTTTTCTTAAGTTTTTCGCTCGTACAAAAAAAAACTATCGAAGCAATCATGATAATCCTAGTTCAATCGCTGGCATATAACATATTAAAGATGCTGTATAAATTTGAACAAGATCGGTGCAGTAGTTTCTGAAATATCGTGGTCACTGTTTCGAAAAATGGTGTTTCGAGAAAAACGCGTTTGAAAGTATACCTGCTCCGTTCCAGGGCCGTAACTTGTGAACCACTTCGAATATCGAAAAATCCTTTGGCACACATTTTCTACATATGTTGTGGGTGTGATTTATGAAAAAAAAATCGATTTTTTCGACCCGAGAAACTAGAGGTCCGCCTTAAGGCCTTGGGCCACAGTAACGGGTATAAAATCATGTGCGAATTTAACAATTTTTTTTCGTATGAAAAAGTGATTCGCTCATAAAATTAATTACACATCTATTTAGTACGAATATCAAGCTGATAGAAAGTATATATATATATATTTTTTTTTTCGATGTACAAAATGGCTGACTACTCGAAGCTTCTCGAAACAGCTTTTTTTCCAATTGGCGTGACAAATAACTGCAACAATGTTCCCTCGATTTACTTCAAATTTAAATGTTATGTTCCTAATGCATTTCGCAGAGAAGTACATACGGAATTTCTGATTAATCGAAAACTTTTCATTTTATGAGCAGTTTATGAGCAGTTATGACGAAATTTTTCGCTGAAAATTCATTTCTTAAGGTAGTACGAGTGCGCAATCTTGATTTCTATAGATTTTGTTCAAATTTTAACCAGACATTGTTCATAACATTATGCATGTTTGAGTGAAATTTCAGAACAGTCAACTATTTAGATTGGGAGACAATGGGTTTTAAAATTGCAACTTTTAACACTGCAGGTTCTGCATTGAAATTTAGACAGAATAATTCTCCGTAAAAGATGTTTGTCCCCTATAATAAGAAGACAAAATAATTATCGCGTTTCTAACGTTAAAAATGTAGTCATAAAAAAATAAAGTTCTCGAAACTGCATTATCGAAATTGGCGTTCAGGATTACTCAAAAACTCTTGAACCGATTGAGTTGAAACTTTGTAGAAATATTGATAATATTGGTACCTTCTACTTGGCGAGAATTGTTTTTGAAAATTTGAAAAAAACTGCTTTTTTAGTTCCCATTTTACATAAATATTGCGTGAAATGTTATTTTTTTGTAAATGCGTGCCATTTTTTTTAATTTGCATTTTCTTTATTTAAATTATCGTCACATAGAAACTGTACATGTTTTAACTGAAAAAATGTTTGAACTTTTTTGCAAATCAAAGTCTACGGGAAGCTAGACGGTACGCCGATTCGAAGTATACAAAAAATTGTTTTGTATACTTAAATATAGTATTAAGGTATGCCTAAAGTTTGATAATTGTGGAATAATTATTTCTTAGTTTAAAAAATCCCTCAATATTGCGTATTTTTTTCCTGTCTAAATGTATATCCCGCCTAAATGTACACCCATACCCCTTAGATAGTTGCGGTTGTCTGAAATTGTACTCAAAAGTCAAAACGCATTTTTCTCGAAAATACTGTTTTCAACCTAGTTGACATAAAATCTATTCTATTCAACCGATCGACATGAAATTTTTAATGGACCCTTAGTGTATATCCCTCGATCGTCCCTACCTCGGGCATTGCGATTCTATTATTATCACTATTTTTAAAAAAATTAACTTTGATAAAAGTAGGGCGAAAAATCGACTTTTTCGGACAGTCGTAAATTTTTTTCTCTTGCGTACCTGCCATAATGGCATTCTTTTTTACCAAGAAGCTTGTTTTTTTTTCAGCTGAAAGGAAAATTTGTAATCACGTCAACCGCCTCAACCTTATTTTTTTTCACTGCCACATTCAGAGGCCTTTTCAATTTTTATCCTTTCTGCACAACATTTTTGTTTGCAAGTTCTTGAACCATCAATAAAATTACTAAAAAAATGGAAGCAAAAAATATTGTTTCTTTTTTTTATTAAGCCCGAAAAAACTCGATTCCTTAAATCGAGGTGACTCAATTGGAAATTTATTTCCTAGGAAAATGTGTCCCGGGCCTTTTCTCGCGGTGGAGCATGACTATCGTCGATTCAGGATACAGTTTTCCTTCCCCTGAATTTTTCAACATCAGACTCAAACCCTTCCCCTCCAAAAACCCCAAACAATTCTTTCAACCCTTTTTCATTCATTTTCTCAATGATAAAAATCCAGAATATTTTTCAAGAATTTCGCTGATTCAACAAAAGTAGTTGGATCCATGAAGGAGCCCCAAACAAACGCCCCAGCGATTTTTCCCTCTTTCACGGAGTGAGGTAAATATTCCGATTACGCCAGAATTCATTCAGCAATGGGAACAACCGCGTAATGGAACGGTGAGTGAGAAAGAGGCGATTATGCATATCTCCTAGCACTCGAGGATGCCACACACACACGCATTAACGCACACAATCGTACTGACGTTGGAATTACGAAGACAACGCGAGTGCGGCAACCGCAACTCGATTATTTCAAGCGCACCGGAGTATATATAACAGCGCCGCGAGAGCTATATGCAAACTGTTCACCTGTGCGATAATATATGTATGCACGAGTCTGAGTTCTCGTAAGCTCGACCTGTGCTCTCGTCTCTCGCACGAAATATCAATAATTATGGCCCAAAAGCCGCGAGACTTCGCGGACGTTTCTCGTTCCGCGAGATTCCCTGTGGCTGAATGCCTAGCCTCGTGTGTCACGCTTAGCCACCAATTCGCGTGGGATCGTTAGTCTCATTGTCATAATTATCGTCACCCTGGTGAGTTACTACACGCGACCGTATGCAACGATTGTAATTATATATTTATATATACAGGGTGTCCTGTTATGAATGGCTAATCCTGCAGCTGTCAGATAGGTCAGATCATGCCCTACTATATGCTGGAATTTCAGTTTAGTAAAAGCCCCACGGTTGTCGGGATGAAAAATCATCTGCTTTGCCATGCTATTTTTACAAACGATAACTTTTTTACCCGGTTTTTTAGAAAATACTCTTGGTTATTTGTTTTATCTGGAAAAGTCTTCTTTTTAACCTTAAGGGGTTACGCCCACTTGCGATTTTGAAAAAATCGATTTTTTTCATTGCATTTTTTTGAAGTATAAGTATCTGAGAATGTGTCCTGAAAATTTCAAGTCGATCCGAACAAAATTGACTGAGATATGAGCGTTGAAAGAGAAGAATCCGCGTTGAAAGAGCGTTGAAAGAGAAACTTTAAACGCGCTTTTCTCAAAATGGCATTTCTGAAGTCGGTGACCAAGATTACTCGAACACTAATGAACCGATCTTCTTGAAATTTTGCAGGCTTATTTAATACATAAAAATGTAGTCTTTAATCGTTCGATTTTTTTTCGAAAAAAATGGCCTTTTTATAGCCAAAAAACGGCCGTTTTTTTCGTTAAAATCGAACCATTAACTTTGACTGTCCGCCATTTTGTGAAAAATGAATATTTTTTAAAATCCTTCGATTAAAGACTAGTTTATACTTATATTTGACTAAATCCATCCGCATTTTTTTTTCAGATGATCCACTTCGCCGCAATGTTGGTCACCGCAAACCGTGTATATAAAAACATTATTTCATTGACGGCCATTTGCCACTAAACAATGTAATATTTTTCAATAAAAAAATTACTGAAAGTTCTTCAAGATGTGTTCTTTAAGATGGTATATTGATCGATTAAAAAAGTTTTGTAGTTTTCTTTTAAAAAATTCATGAAAAAGGCCTTTTTTGCGCTACAAGTGGGGGTAACGCCTTAAGGCGTTAGGCCACAGTAACAAGTATAAAATCATGTGCGAATTTAACATTTTTTTCGTATGAAAAAGTAATTCACTCATAAAATTAATTATACATCTATTTAGTATGAATATCAAACTGTTAGTAATTAATTATTAATCTTTTCTTTTGCTATCATTTTTAGGTGCTCCGCGGCGTGACATTTAGTATCCACAATTTTTTACCTCGAAAAAAAAAAAAACTTCTCGTCAATCTACATTAGAATACCCAGAGGAGTACGTACAGAATTTGAAAAATATTGTTTTCTTCAAAAGTTGTAGGTATTTGAACTTAAGAAATGAATTTTCAGTGAAAAATTTCGTTATAACTACTCATAAGCTGCTCATAAAATGAAAAGTTTCCGATTAAGGGGCCAGTCCACTCTGGAGCCACGAAAAAAAGGCTATTTTCGAGATTTTTTGAGGATTTTATAAGAGATATGAATATAAAAGTTGTTGGGCTTGATAAATGAAGTCTTGAAATACATTATTTTAAAATTTAATTCATTTTTATTCATTAAGTTAAAAAACTATAGTTTAACGTCACGCCTCAAAAATAGGTGGGCTAGGTACCTCCATCACAACTCGGCAACGGCTTGTCTGAAACAAAAAAATCAAAGTCCATTAGATTCAGTATGACACCAGCTACAAAATGACCCTCGGATATAAAGTTTTGTTAAAAAATTAAAAAATGGCAGATGAAAAGCGAAAAAAGTTTTAAAAAACGCGTCGTCTCCCATTTTTTCGCAAAACAATCAAAATTTTAAAACCATCGAGGGTTATCTTGTTGCGAATCATGTTTACAATGTGTGGTTTAAATTTCAAGAGAATCGGTTTATTAGTTTTAGAGATACGATGGACCTAGATTCTAAAAACGTTGTTTCGAGAAAAACGCGTTTGAAGTTTATACTATGAGCGGCCGAGCGCGCTATACGCTCAGGTAGACGAAATGAGGTCCTGACGTTCAGGTAAAAAAAATACTTAGAGAGCTCGGATTTTCATTACATTTTGACACAATATTTCTGAATGTATATACTTTCGAAAACAGTAAAAAAATCGATTTTTTGACATTTTCAAAGTGGACTGGCCCCTTAATCAATGACTTTGATAGCCTGCGGTGTGAAAAAAAGTACTATGCATATCGTGCCAATTACTTAAAAAGGTTGCTCAGTTATTGTTGATTAAGATCATTTGTGGAAATGGCATGCGAAAAACGAGAAGCAGATAATTCAACAAAAAAAAATAACACAAAGCCCAAAATCTCGCAAACCGTGGGACTTTTACTAAACTGGAACTCTAGTGTATAGTAGAACACGATCGGACCTATCGACAGTTGCAGGATTATCGAGTTATAACAGGACGCCCTGTATATATTACAGTTGAAAGCCGTTTTCAATTTGGATGCGTTTTCCCTAGTAAAAACTAGTTCCTGTTGAATGCCTTCGAACGCGAACGCCTTTAGTTTGTTTGGGTATGTTTCTAATGAAATGAATCAGTTAAAACTGTTTCTGAATGGGGTCAAGTTTGAGTTCGTTTGGTTTTGTTTGGGTTTCTAAACATACATTTTAGTTTGTTTGAGTTTACTTCTAATGAAATGAATCAGTTAGGACCGTTTTCGAATGAGGTCAAAGTTTGGGTATGTGTGAATTTTAAAACATAAATTTTAGTTTGTTTGAGTTTGTTTCTAATAAAACGAATCAGTTAAGACCCCTTCCGATTGAGGTCAAGTTTGGATTCCGTTGTGTTTCTGAACAAAATGTTTAGTTTCTTTGAGTTTGCTTCTAACGAAATGACTCAGTTAAAACCGTTTTCGAATGAGGCGAAAGTTTGGGTGTGTTTGGGTTTTTAAACATAAATTCTAGTTTGCTGGCTTTGTTTCTAATAAAATGAATCGGTTGAAACTGTTTCCGAATGAGGTCAAATTTTGGGCTTGTTTGGATTTCAAAAGATAAACTCTAGTTTGTTTGGGTTTGTTTTTAATAAAATGAAACAGTTAAAACTGTTTCCGAGGGAAGTCAAAGTTTTTTTTTAATTTCAAAAGATAAATTCTATTTTGTTTGGGTTTGTTTCTAATAAAATGAATCAGTTAAGGCTGCTTTAGAAGCGGAAAAAAAGCGTTTATTCAGCAATTTTTTTGAAAGGGAAGGAAATGATTGCGGTAAACGAAATTTTGAGACGACAGTGTATTATATTCAAGCTTTAAAAAACAATTTGTATTATTAAAAAATATTGAAATTTTTCAAAGTTGTAACGATTTTTCTGGGGCGCCTGGAGTCTGCACTTGTAAATCGGTGCCGGCGATGGAGGTCGTGCGATGCATCTGAAACAGTCGAACCAATTTTTTGTTTAGTTTTTATAAGTTCCTTTTCTATATGAACTAAAAAAATACCGAAGAAATGATGAAAGTCCGAATTTTTTCGAAGTTTGAAAAAAAATTCACCTTTTTTAAGAAAAAAAAATTCACTTTAAGTTGCAAAACAATTAATTTAAATAGTTCTTTCGTCCAACTTTTTTAGTTCAAATAGAAGATAATTTAATACTGAAGCTAGATCACTTTGATTTTTTCGATCGGACATATATTGTTTTTACTATCGCCGGCACCGTTTTCTAAAACTTGTGAAAATGAAAACTCGAGAAAACGGGCTTTAAAGTTTTCGGTCCAAAAAAATATAAGTTTTTGAATACTTACTCTAATTAGATGTTAATCAGCTATCCCCGGGCCATACAATAATCCTTCCTCTTCTTCAAATCGATTTTTTGAAGCCTGTAAAGCAGACTACTTAACTCCGTTTCCGGAATGGCCTTAAACCCGTTTCCGAATGGGGTCAAAGTTTGGTTTTCTTTGTGTTTTTAAACATAAAAATCTAGTTTGTTTGGATTTCTAAACATAAAGACAGGTTTGTTTCAGTTTTATTCTAACCAAATGAATCAGTTAAAACTGTTTGCGAATGACGTCATAGATTCTAGTTTCCAGTACAAGAAATTAGTTGTACATATATATATATATATATATATATATATATATATATATATATATATATATATATATATATATATATATATATATATATAACGCAAAATGTTGAGTATTGCTACAATACTATAAGGACGTCTTCAAAATTACCTTTCCTCATATATAGTACATAAAATACTGCAGTTGCAATTAGTGCCGTCGCGAATTCTTCCGCCGTTCTCCCCGCTGCTCTTTCACCGCGATAATGAACCCTCGACGCCCATCCGACATTTTCTCCTTGCCAATCCTTCCGATGGCGACACCACTTCCTTACTCTTATTGCATTACCATACATTTATTTAACTCGAAAACAGCGTCGTTTTCGCAATGACGAAAAATCCAAATTACTCAATTGCTCGTTTAATTGTGATATGGATAATTTAAATCTGGCTCATTCGAGGTCCGTCGAGCACAGCTCCTGATCAATGATGTTCAATTTTGCATAGTAGCGTTGCGACGATTTTTTTTTAATTCGACATTTTTGATAATCAACTTTATCAATCACTTATTTGATTCGACTCTATTTCTGCTCCAAAAAGTACTTTAAAAAAAGAACCATGCAAACGCCGAGTTTCCCTATTTTCGAAATCTCTTGTCCACGTCGTTCTTCCATACTTTTTGTAAGACAAGAATTTTTATTTATTCAAAGCAAACGACTATTTTTTTTGGAAAACTAACCGTTCCTTCTAAAAACAAACTTCATTATCAAAGGCCGAATTGATTAAAACCCGAACAAGTTTCCTTCAGCGGTATCGTCAATATTTCTCACTTCATCGTATCCCATTCGACCGTGTTTTACGTTCTTTTTTTCGTTCTCCCAACTGTCATGTGGTCGTCATTCAGCACGCACCTAAAGGCGTAATAATAAATTTAGCTTTCCGCATGGACGACCATGAGAGACTTTCATTATTTCGAATACACGAATGATTGACAGTCATTGTCGATATGTTTTATGCTAGCATAGTGGAATTGTGAATGAAACGTGGCTCATGTAATGGAAAAGGGAGAAGGAAGGATTCACCGAGAAACCACCATACCGCAATCCTATAGTGTTTCGTATATAATTGAGTATTTTCTGCATTACAATTCTGCGGATACATCGAGCGCATAGACGAGGGATATTCTCGGCCTCGCATTGTTTCATATAAATATTACACTCGCGCATACGCTGGATTTTATCATCTATATACAGGGTGTGCCTCTTATCCCTGCCACCCGAAATAACTCGGTAATTATCGACGTCACAAAAAAATGTATCAGACAAAAGTTGTACTGTGTGAAGGGGGCCATCAAATAATAAAACAAAGCACAGCTTTGGAACAACGAATCGAGCCACTCTGAAAAAAATAGGATTTACCGTACACACTTCAGAGTATTTTTTGGAATTTTTTGAGAAAAATCAAAAGTGACATACCGACCGACAAAAAAAATTTTTGTATAATTTTGGTGAAAATGGGCATTTTTTAAACTCGAAAAATTCAGAACAAAATTTTTTCACAAAGTTTATGTGAAATTGCAACTTTTTTGTCTCGAACATTTTTCTGTTAAATCAAATGCTCACGAGATATAACGGTATTTTGAAAATTTTGAAATTTTGAAAATCTCGAGAAAATGCGATCCAAAAATTTTGAAAAAATTTACACTGTTTTTGTTTCATATAATTAAATAATTAGACAAAATTTCAATTTTTTTGAGAGTGGACAACGTTTTGACCGTTCGAAATGGTATGGAACGCCTCGTATATATATTGCGTTTTACATTGAGCATGCATACATTGCATGCCTTACTTTAAAATGAATTAATTAAAAAACCCTTTCAGCAAATTAATTTATCAAAAAGATAATAAATTAAACTGCATTTTTCGGGAGGATGCCACTGTGACAGGCCGAAAAAAGGTCGTTTTTTCTGAAGTTTTTTTTGGCCACTACATTATTTATTTGGGATTTGGTAAAAGGTATGTTCGATCTTATTTGGTGTAAATTTGTATTATAACAAAATTAAAATTTACAACGTTATTAGGGTATACTAGAGCCTCGGTATAAAAAATGTTCCAACGGCCGGATCGATAACTTGACAATGGTTGGTCTGAAAAATAAAAATAAAAAAGCTTTATGATCTATACAAATGTAGTTCCAATGGCACGTAACAGTCTTTCGAAAAAAAAAAATTACACAAAAGGACAGGTGTTTAAAAAAAGTGTATTTTTTAAAAGGCTTAAAGAGTACCAAATTAAAATAAAAACGGCTACGTACAACGATAGCTACTGCAATTACGGAAATTTGGGTTTTTTAAATTGATAATCGGACTATTATCGTTAGAGTTATGATTCCGGGCAGATCGAGAAAAGTCATTTCGAGAAAAACGCTACTGAAAGTTTTACGTAAATCGTAGAACTACCTGCTCCTACTAAATCGTCCGTAACTCTCTCAGTTTTCAATAGTTTAACTTGAGCATTTTTTTACATATTCTCGAATATGTATACTTTGAGAAAATGCAACAAAAAAATCTATATTTTTTACCCGTCACAGTGGTGTCGTGCCTTCACTTATTTTGAACAATTTACAAGAATTCAAAATAATTTTTAATTCTTACTTAAGGGGGTATCCTACTCTGGAAACTTCTGAAAATCGTTTTTGTGCATATTGTTATAGCGTGAACTTTCAAGAATATTTGAAGACCAACCGAACGCTGAAATTATAAAAATTGACGAAGTTACACTTATTTTAGTGGAACGGTGTGCGTCGGGTTATGGCGTTACCCCCACTTGTAGCGCAAAAAAAGGCCTTTTTCATGAATTTTTTTAAAGAAAACTACAAAACTTTTTTAATCGATCAATATACCATCTTAAAGAACACATCTTGAAGAACTTTCAGTAATTTTTTTTATTGAAAAATATTACATTGTTTAGTGGCAAATGGCCGTCAATAAAATAATGTTTTTATATACACGGTTTGCGGTGACCAACATTGCGGCGAAGTGGATCATCTGAAAAAAAAATGCGGATGGATTTAGTCAAATATAAGTATAAACTAGTGTTTCATCGAAGGATTTTAAAAAATATTCATTTTTCACAAAATGGCGGACAGTCAAAGTTAATGGTTCGATTTTAACGAAAAAAACGGCCGTTTTTGGCTATAAAAGGGCCATTTTTTCGAAAAAAAAATCGAACGATTAAAGACTACATTTTTATGTATTAAATAAGCCTGCAAAATTTCAAGAAGATCGGTTCATTAGTGTTCGAGTAATCTTGATCACCGACTTCAGAAATGCTATTCTGAGAAAAACGCGTTTAAAGTTTCTCTTTCAACGCTCTTTCAACGCGGAATCTTCTCTTTCAACGCTCATATCTCAGTCAATTTTGTTCGGATCGACTTGAAATTTTCAGGACATATTCTCAGATACTTATACTTCAAAAAAATAAATTTCAAAAAAATAAATTATAAAAAAATCGATTTTTTCACAATCGCAGGTGGGGGTAACCCCTTAAGGATGATTCGCGTATAACGAAAGCGGACATCAACTGTCCGCTTTCTGCAGCACCACGAACACTTTGAAAGATTTTCTTCCGAAAAAATTACATCGTAACCACAAACATGTGTACATGCTAAGAAAAAAATAATTCATTCCAACCAATGTGTTACTAAAGAAAAATGCATCATTCTCACCCTTTAAATTGGGCTTCCAGAGAGGGATACCCCGTTAAAAATTAATCTTAATTTATTATCCTTAATCGTTTTAATTGTATTTTCTTTCACCTTGAGACATACCTATATACGTAAAAAAAGGAGACACGAAAACATTTTTAAAGTTCCCGCGAAATCTTCGTCGAACAAGTATTTCCTTAATAAATCTCGCAGAGTAACGTCATAATCGAATACCCAATTGCATGGAATTTCCTACGAATGTCGCCGATGTACCCCAGGTCGTTGTTTAACATTTATGCGCCATTTTTTGAAATTCAATATTATCTAAGATATCTATGAGGTATTCCACGTGAAGCCACTTTTTCCCTGACTCCCGCCAATTCAATTTCTTTTTTTTATCTGATTCCATTGACTCTAAAAGACACCCTAGATTTTTTTACATTTTTCGAAACAACCCTTAGTCGAAACAAAATTTCTCCGAAAGAAAACCCGACTTAAAAATCTGAAAAAATTCCCAAAAATGCGTGATCATATGTAAAAATTTTCAAGCTATCACCCGCAGTGGAACCATAATTTTTTCTGTGTTTTCTAAGCGATTAACGTTAAAAAAATCCGACAAAATTCAAGAATCGCTTACTTCGGACGGATACTTAAATATTTTGATACCCCCAATGAATTTTTTTGACCAATTTTGAATAACCAAGTCACAGTCATGGACCTTGAACAGTTAGCAGTCAATTTTTCAGATTTTTTTAAACGTTAATCGCTCAGAAAGTACAGAAAAAGATCACACTTCTACAGCGGGTGATAGCTTGAACATTTTTACATATAATCACGCATTATTGGCAATTTTTTCAGATTTTTAAATCATGGCGTCTTTTCGGAGAATTTTTTTTCCTAAGTATTGTTTCGAAAAGTGTAAAATCAGGGTATCTTTTGACAATGGAATCAGATTTTTAAAAAATCGAATTGGCGGGGGTTAGGGAAAAAGTCCACCGGATTCACGTGGAATACCTCATATACATATAAATGTGTGTGTGTGTGTGTGTGTGTGTGTGTGTGTGTGTGTGTGTGCGCGCGCGTGCGTGCGTGCGTGTATGTGTGTGTGTGTGTGTGTGTGTGTGCGTGTGTGTGCGTGTGTGTGCGTGTGTGCGTGTGTGTGTGTGTGTGTGTGTGTGCGTGCGTGTGTGTGTGTGTGTGTGTGTGTGCGTGCATATATATATATGTATATATATGTATATATAGGCGTGTGTATGTATACATACGAGTATATGGGGAGAGGACACTTTGAAGCGGTTATATCTGTATAATGTTTGCTATCAGCATACCTGGCTGTTTCGAGGCCAATGGCGTTTCGTTTGAAACAAATGATAAATTTTGATTTTGAAGGCATCTATAAAATAACCAGTTTACATAATGCTGAGCATGGGGATAATAGGCTAATTTAAGGTCAGTCCACGAAGCCAAAAAGCCTCAAAATCACCTTTAACCATACATGTAAATATAGATGGATAGATATTTTATTGTACGTCACGAAGAAACGATTACGGATATGCTCGTGCAATCAATATCTTATTTTTATTATCCTGAGCGATATGAAAAAAGAAACGTGTTTTCTTTTCCCGAGCATAAGGTTCTTTTCTCTGTTGCGATTGCAAGTTCCCACATCTTGAATACCGGACGAGGGAGTTCCTTCGAGGCGAAGGCGAGCCACTCGACAAAGTCGTAATTCAGCTGAAACATAGTAGAAATTTATAATAATGATTATTCACACAGAATAAAGATAATAATATGATCACAGATTCATTGGCAGTATCCAGTGCGATTATTTGACGAATGGACGAAAATCGGAAATAACCGGAGGAATTCGAATCTTCGGGGAAAAATTTGAGATGAACCGTGTCCAGGCATATCGGTTTACCTCGTAAAAATAAATTATGAATATACTCTAGTAAGCGACGGAAGAGGTGACTGAAAAAATGATCGCGAACCTCTGTGTCATGGATTATGGTCGAAACGGTTCACAGAATTGCTTCTTCCTTTACTGCATTAACGTCGGAAATAAATAACTAATTAATTGTTTCTCAAATTAATTCATTAATAATTCCCCAAATTAATCAATCAATTATTCCTCCAACCAATCCATTAATTATTACTCAAATTAATCCATCAAGAGAGGAATTTTGTGTTGGATACATTGTTTTTTTATCAACGAAAATAGAGCGTATATTTTCGTCGAAAATCGATACTTTCACTTTGGACAGCAGCAATATTTTCCAAAAATCAATATTTTATTAAATCCTTCGTCCAAGCACTAGATAATTTCATGCAGAACATAAATAAATTTGATTTTTTGAATTGCGGATGATTTGTTTCCGAGCACCAGTGGCCACCATTTATAAATACATTTTTAATGCAAAAATTGTAAAAGATGTTTAAGGGAGACACCATTGTGACACGCCAAAAAAGGATGTTTTTACCGATTTTTTTTTATCTACTAGCTTATTTACTTAGGATTTGGAAAAAAGGTATGTTATTGTGCATACATTGAACTCATTTCGTGTAAATTTTTATTAAGAAAAATGAAAAATTAACAACGTTATTGAGGTACAATAGAGCCTCTATAAAAAATGTGTTTGAACGACTGGATCAAAAACTTGAAAATGGTTGGTCTGAATAATAAAAAATTAAAAAGTTTTATAATCTATACAAATGTAGTTCTCGTTGTACGTAGCCGTTTTTTGGAGAAAAAAATCACAGAATGGAGGGTGTTCAAAAAAAGGTATAATTTTGTCGAAATTTTGACTTATATTCGGGGGTTAAAAAAATAGTAAAATAAAAAAAAGGTTACGTACAACAATAGCTACTACAATTACGGAAATTTTGGTTATTTAAAATGTTTAATTGGGCAATTATTGCTAGAGTTATGATTCCGGCCCGATCGAGAAAAGTCGTTTCCAAAAAAACGCGATTACAAGTTTTAGTATACGTAACTTTAACATTAACTTTAACATTAACCTCAACATTAACTTTAACATTAACTTTAACATTAACTTTAACATTAACTTCAACATTAACTTTAACATTAACTTTAACATTAACTTCAACATTAACTTCAACATTAACTTTAACATTAACTTTAACATTAACTTCAACATTAACTTCAACATTAACTTTAACATTAACTTTAACATTAACTTAAACTTTAAATTTAACATTAACTTCAACATTAACTTTAACATTAACTTTAACATTAACTTCAACATTAACTTCAACATTAACTTTAACATTAACTTTAACATTAACTTCAACATTAACTTCAACATTAACTTTAACATTAACTTAAACATTAACTTCAACATTAACTTCAACATTAACTTTAACATTAACTTTAACATTAACTTCAACATTAACTTTAACATTAACTTTAACATTAACTTTAACATTAACTTCAACATTAACTTTCACATTAACTTTAACATTAACTTCAACATTAACTTCAACATTAACTTCAACATTAACTTCAACATTAACTTCAACATTAACTTTAACATTAACTTCAACATTAACTTTAACATTAACTTTAACATTAACTTTAACATTAACTTTAACATTAACTTCAACATTAAATTTAACATTAACTTTAACATTCACTTTAACATTAACTTCAACATTAAATTTAACATTAACTTTAACATTAACTTTAACATTAACTTCAACATTAACTTCCACATTAAATTTAACATTAACTTTAACATTAACTTTAACATTAACTTCAACATTAAATTTAACATTAACTTTAACATTAACTTTAACATTAACTTCAACATTAAATTTAACATTAACTTTAACATTAACTTTAACATTAACTTCAACATTAAATTTAACATTAACTTTAACATTAACTTTAACATTAACTTCAACATTAAATTTAACATTAACTTCAACATTAACTTTAACATTAACTTTGACATTAACTTCAACATTAACTTCAACATTAACTTTAACATTAACTTTAACATTAATTTTAACATTAACTTTAACATTAACGTTAACATTAACTTTAACATTAACTTTAACATTAACTTTAACATTAACGTTAACATTAACTTTAACATTAACTTTAACATTAACTTCAACATTAAATTTAACATTAATTTCAACATTAACTTTGACATTAACTTTAACATTAACTTTAACATTAACTTTAACATTAACTTCAACATTAACTTTAACATTTTTTCACGCATTCTTGAATAGATATACTCTGAGAAAATGCTAAAAAAATCTTAATTCTTTTTACAAAAGCCTCAATTATTCTAAAAATTGTTTTCCCATACATTCCTCAAATAAGCCCATTGATTAGCCCCTAATCAATCTAGTTATTATTCCTCAAATTGATCCACCGAGTATTTCTCTAACTGATCCATCAATTATTCCTCAAATTAATCAATCAATTAATCCCGGGACTAATTTACCGTCATTAGTTGATAGCCAGAAATTTCTCGATCTCTAGTTTCTCGAATCATCAATCGATATATAAAAACCAACGGCAAAAATCATCCGATTTTGAAAAACCAAGGGCGCGAATTTTCCACTGCCGGTCGCGTTTTTATTATCGACATTAAAGTTGCCTTTTATTCGCTACATCATCGCCGGTACTTTTTTTACCCTAAAGTTTTCAACTCGGAAGAACAAATCAAAAACGAGATTTGTGACACGCGCGTGTTCAGGACGTTGGCGTGCGTTGGCGTGCCGATCTCGGAAATCGCCATATTTCCATATATTCGTATGTTCCCTGCGGGCGTAATATAAAAAATAAAAAATAATAATACACTCACATGCGTGCGAAGAGATCGCTGTCCCGTGAGCCCGCTCGTGCGCGCGGTATTCGCACAATTGTACGCGGGTCAAGGAGTTCAAGTGAAAGTATTAAATATCAGCCAACACACACGGGCATACGTGAAACGTACGCGGGCGCACGCGTATATGTACAAATGTCCCAGATTTATAGATATATCGACTACGAGCGAGGCTCATTGTCGTACGAAACTTTTGGGCTGCCACAAAAATATTTGGGCACCCGCGGAAAATTCGGTTGATACAAAAAAATCAGTAGGAATAATACAAAATCTCTTTAGAAAAATGTGAAATTTTTTTTTTTGTAAACAAGCGTTTATTTAAAAAGTACTATGCCAAAAAGTAAAAAATAATGTTCGGTAAAATTGAAAATCAAAACAGTACAACTACAAAAAAGTTCCTTCCTTGGTCACTGATCATGGGTACAAGTACACAAAGAGTACATAAACGTAGAAATGTTTTAAATATAAAGTATTAATTTCAAAAGCTTGAGGCTTTTAAAAAAAAAATTGAAATAGTATTAGTACTTATGACATTTGACGCCTCAAACTTTCAAAATTTATATTTCATATTTTTTAAATGTCTATGTTTAACGGAGTCGTCAGTGTGAAGGCCGTTTTTTAATGCTTTTTGGGGAATTTATTATGACAAACCATTTAAAGAAAATAATTTATAAACTGTATATCATTTTTATTAACATTTAAACAAACTTTATGAATTTTTTTAAGTCATTTAGAATATAGTCGGAGATACACCGTTCAAAAGGAACACATATATAAAAAGAGGTGCTCCACTGCTGCGATGATTCCGGCCGTTCTGCTTATCTGCAATAAAAAAAACCATAAGCAATTTTAATCGTGTGACTTGAGGCTCTACATGGAAATAAAATAAAATTAGAATTCAAAAAAAATATTTTTTTCACGCTTTAGAAAAGAAATCAATTTTCCGTATTTTTTGGGGTCTATATAGCTGATAAAAAGAAAACTAACGAAGCAATCTTAATTATTTTAGTTCAACTTATAGTTATATATGTACTCAAGATGCTGTATAAATTTGAGCAGAATCAATGAAATAGTTTTTGAGATATCATGGCAGCAGTTTGAAAAAATCGTGTTTTGAGAAAAACGCGTTTGAAAGTTGTTGTATATAATTCATAATAAAAAAAAATGGTCTCAGGATCAATCTGCTATGCCTGGACCATAAAGTACACCTTCCTCTTCTTCAAAGAAGTCATGCAAGGCCGTTTTCTCTTATTTTGATCTGACACACTAGACGACCCCCTCACACGGTGAAAAAAAAATTTTGTGGTTTTTTTTAAATTTTCTAAAAGATACATTTGTTAAGAATGCTCTCACCTATTTTTAAAAATAAATTTGTAAAATTCGCAGAGATACAGTATTTTATGTGAAACCGTTCGAAGCGCACGACCGCGCCGAGCGGCAGATGTGCAGCTTTGGACGCGTTTTTCTCGAAACTACGTTTCTCAACCTGGTTGACAACACATTAAAAAAACACTATTCATCCGATTTGCATACGCCAAGTCTCAAACTGTTCGAAAATCCAGTCTCTATGGCACCACGTAGGAATTTTTTTTTTTAAAGGGAATTTTATTTATCAACTTCTATTTTTTTTGTTTTTTATGAACGATGAAAATTTTCCATGAAAATCGGAAATAAAATTCGCCGGTCCGCCATTTTTTGTTTTTAGACATCAAAATTCCCCTATGTGATGCTGTAAACCTATATGTCTAGTTTCAAAATATATTTTTATTTCATTTTTCAGATGAACCGTGTGGCTTAATCGCTGTCAACCGCCGAGCAGCAATTTCGTCGGAGTGTCCTCTTGGAAACGGCGTAAACCGTGAACTATACTTTAGATTCGAGTACAAAAATTTGTATACAGTCTTCTATATGTATGTATTGACTATGAGTATTAAAAAAAAATCTATTCATCATTTGCTTGAAAATGATTACGAAAAGTACACCCTCGTACCGCGCATGAACCGTTGTGTGGTGCCTTAAGTACCTTCAAAGTACTTGCACCTATGATGAGTGACCAAGAAAGAGACTGTTTTGTAGTTATACTGTTTTGATTTTTAATTTTTCTAAACATTATTTTTCACTTTTTAGTACAGTACCTTTTAAATAAAAGCTTGTTTTTAAAAAGTTTCTTGACGTTTATTTTATTTTATACTTTCTAGTATTAGAATTTGTTTATTTATTTGCCATGCCATACCCACTTGCTATTTGGACATCGGCGTAATAAAAAACCTTGCCTTAGATAATAAAGGTTTCGCGAGAAACTTTATAATAGTGTAATTATAAATAGTGCTCAAGTCAACAAAGTTAATGAGCCCAAACTCGATTGTCCTACCATTTGCCATTAGGAAATATACGTTCCCACCTCCCACCACCATTATCAGACTCTCGTTGTCATGTGTAATGAAAAGTGCTCATGACAACAAAACAAATGAGCACAAACTCGACTGTCCTAGCGTATGCTATTAAGGGGTTACCCCCACTTGCGATTTTGAAAAAATCGATTTTTTAATTGCATTATTTTGAAGTATAAGTATCTGAGAATATGTCCTGAAAATTTCAAGTCGATCCGAACAAAATTGACCGAGATATGAGCGTTGAAAGAGAAGAATCCGCGTTGAAAGAGCGTTGAAAGAGAAACTTTAAACGCGTTTTTCTCAAAATGGCATTTCTGAAGTCGGTGACCAAGATTACTCGAACACTAATGAACCGATCTTCTTGAAATTTTGCAGGCTTATTTAATACATAAAAATGTAGTCTTTAATCGTTCGATTTTTTTTCTCGAAAAAATGGCCGTTTTATAGCCAAAAAACAGCCGTTTTTTTTTCGTTAAAATCGAACCATTAACTTTGACTGTCCGCCATTTTGTGAAAAATGAATATTTTTTAAAATCCTTCGATTAAAGACTAGTTTATACTTATATTTGACTAAATCCATCCGCATTTTTTTTTCAGATGATCCACTTCGCCGCAATGTTGGTCACCGCAAACCGTGTATATAAAAACATTATTTCATTGACGGCCATTTGCCACTAAACAATGTAATATTTTTCAATAAAAAAATTATTGAAAGTTCTTCAAGATGTGTTCTTTAAGATGGTATATTGATCGATTAAAAAAGTTTTGTAGTTTTCTTTTAAAAAATTCATGAAAAAGGCCTTTTTTGCGCTACAAGTGGGGGTAACGCCTTAAGGGGAGAGTAGAGGTTCCAGCGTGAAAAAAAATTTTTTTGCGAATTTTTTCCTCTGTATGGATAGAGTAAATTTGTACGCGAAAATATCCACAAACAAGCCGGTGACAGAGCTTTTCCAAGAACGCCTTTGGAAAAACACGATTTGCGGTGTTCACTGTATCTCAGCTAGAAATTATCTGAAATCAAGTACCATTAAAAAGTCAAAGTATCATCAAATCCTCCCCCCAACGGTTTTTGATAATTTTTTTTTTTCATTTCTAAATTTTTGGTGTTCATGTAAAGTGAAAAGTGCTATTGTTTACAAAAAAATCCACCATTTTGGGGCTCGGAAAGCCCCTTCGATGTAAAAAAAAATCTCAAACTAACCGTTGGGGGGAGGTATTTTATATGTAGAAAGTGTGTACCAAGTTTGAAATAAATCGGTCATGTAGTTTTTAAATGGCAGTTAACACGGACTTTGAAAAAGTGGTTTCGAGAAAAACCCGTTTGAAGTTTAGAGAAGTCGGAGCTAGTGTTCGAGGAGCGGGACTAAATAGTCAATAACTTCGGGAGTTTTACTCTGATTGACTTGAAATTTTGGGATTATATTCTTGAAATGTTTAACTATAAGAAAAGACAAAAAAAATCGATTTTTCAAAAGTGCAAACCGCTCATCTCCCTTCAAGGAGTTGCTTGCCCACCTCCCACCTCCATCAGCAGACCAGCTCGATGGTACCATATTATTGCAGTGTCACGGAAGTTACATAGGTATGCCAAATTCCAGCTCAATCGGGGGCCAAACGAGGGCTTGAAAAATGGATTACAAATTATGAACCAGAAAGACAGACATACGAACAAAGCAACCTAAATAACAGCTTGTAAAAACGATGAGAATAAAAAAACACAAGATCGTTAAAAAGTTCATAAAAATGCCCAAACGATCAAGCACATAAAATCGAATAGAAATTTTGAATAAAATGTTTTTCGCGATTTCCCTGTGAGTTTGGCGAAGATGCAATTTTTGTCTCTCCAATTGAGCAGGTTTTTTAATCCTGACTCTCTCATGACAAAACTTTGTGGGTGTTCAAAAATCACGGACGAATTCACGATACCTTGTAACGAAGTTCAAGAATCGCGGCTCGTGAATGTAGATGCATCGAATGAAATCATTTTCTCATTCCCGATGTATGTAGTTTCACTACTTAAATAAAGCTAAATAAACCTATATAAATGATGAAGAAAACTGAAAGGAAGAATTAAGGGGGGATTGTCTTTTTTTTCGCAAAATTTACCGCTTTTTGGGAATTTTTTTGCAAAGAAAGTATACAACGGAAAACTTGTGAAACTTGGCATATAGTTTTATTGATCTGTTTACTACATACAAAAATTTTTTTAAACAATTTCATCAAAAAATCCGCCTCCCACCCCCCTCGACGCGCGATGGTCCTTTTTTGATGGTGTGCACGATTACAGCCTTCACGTTCATCCTGCAACAAAAACCCAAAAAGCATTTTACTTTAGACACATATAGCTATCGTTCGATGAAGGGAAAAAAAAATTGACGATTTGGTGACGTTTTGAACTTGAAGTATCGATTCTTCGAAAAAAATTGATCGATTTTTTGTTATAAATAAAAAACTATTAAACGTATTGCTTTTTTGCTTCATCAAACGATAAAAGGATGTCAACTGAGCATTCTGTCCAAATTTGAAGGCAATCGGTTGAATAGTTTTTGAGAAATCGTGCACACCATCAAAAAAGGACCATCGCGCGTCGAGGGGGGTGGGAGGCGGATTTTTTTATGAAATTGTTTAAACACTTTTTTGTATGTAGTAAACAGATCAATAAAACTATATGCCAAGTTTCACAACCTTTCCGTTGTATACTTTCTTCACAAAAAAATTCCCAAAAAGCGGTAAATTTTGCGAAAAAAAAAGACAATCCCCCCTTAAATATCCGATGGATCTTCTGTTGATCGATGGCGAAATTAAATGACTGTAAAGGGTGTCTCAAAATGACCTGACATTTTAATCTATTAATGAAACGTGTTATTTATTTGAAATTTATTTATTTGACATGTTCTTTCAACAAGATAGCGCAACCTGCCACACTGCGGGCGAAATAATGCAGTTATTTCAGACGAAGTTTCATGATCGTGTTATCTCGCGCCGCGGCGATGTCAATTGGTCACCAAGATTGTGCGATTTGCCGCCATTGGACTTCTTTCTTTGGGGTTGTCTGAAAGGAAAAGTGTATGCCAGTGATCCACAGACCATTCGGGAGCTCGAGGAAGCAATTGAACGCACCATTAATGACATTAGTCCGCAATTATGCTAAAATGTTATTGAAAATTTCGTCAAAAGCGTGAACGTTAGCAATCAGAAATGAGGCCGTCATTTATCGGATATTGTGTTCCACACACAACGTCCATGTTTGTACCTTATATGAAAATTGAAATATTCGTACTTTTCATATAAATAATACGTTTTACTAATAAATCAAAATGTAAAAAAAAATCATAAGTTAGAGGGTGACAATAAATCGTTATACATACTGATAATATTTAAATTATTTGAAAATACTAATAATACTGAATAAATACTAATTAAATTATTTAGAATTAATTTAGCATCATTGGTATTTTTAAAAGTTCTAATTTTAGTGTAATCAGTTTTATGTCAGTTTAACATTTTTTATTTTAATAATGTTTTTCAATTATTTTAATAATTTAATCAAAACAATTAGTACTTTTCGATCAGTATAATTAATAAATACTTACTATATTAATTGTATTATTAAAATCATAAAAAATCCTATTGAAATAAAAAATAGTTCAACCGGGAAGAGTAATACGTAAAAACCCGCAAGTGTGTACGTTGAATCTTAAGAAAATTAAAGAAAAAAATACTATTAAAATAAATACTGAAACTCAGATAAAAATGATGACATCAATAGTCATTATTCGTACTATTTATCAGTAATACTAACTTTAAAAAGCGTAATGATAGTATTATTATTATTATTGTTACAAAATATGATACTACTATTATTACTATTATTCCATACTAATAGCACAATTACCATTATTGATGAACGTACATTTCATTTTGAGTACTCGATGCTACGCTAACCTAGCGTTGTCCTGGATCGATACATGGATGGGTGACCGCCCAGACGCGCACTGGCTTGCGCGCCGACTACTGACCAGAAGGCAATTTTGCTGAACCTCTGATGGTAACACAACTGGAAAGAGTTGGCAACATTCTGGGGAGTCTCTCAAGAACTGAAAATCGTGAGCTGGCAAATGTGACGCAAAAGTGAAAGGTCTGGAACCGTAAAAGCCCGGAAGGACATGCGAAGGACCATAAAAAGCGATAATAATAATTAATATGTTTATATTTAATATTTTCGTACCGATTAACATCGCACCGTCAGATATTCTTTTTCAGATCTCCGCCAATTTTCCGAAACAAGTGTTTTGCAGAATTAAGGGGCTGCATCTACCTAGGTGTTTCAAAAAATTGCTTTCACCAAAAATATTTTTTTTCGATGGTATCACCCTGTACCTATATTCTCTGAATTAAAAAAATATACATTCCTAAAATTAAATGAGCTACAGCTTCTAACAGTCGGCCGGGCGAGCGGGTAGTAGCACCATACTTCAAACTTTAAAAGCGCTTTTTCCGAAGCAGCGCCACTATAGTCGGTGGACATGATATCTCGAGAACCGCTTGATGGATTGTTTCCAAATTGACAGGAGACACGATAAGAAACATTTAAAGGTGTCTGATGATCTGACTTTTCCAAAATCGGACTTCATTTTTCAATAGTTACGTTTTTACGATGATGACGTTTTTCATAGACTTTGTATGCCCGAGATTCGATTGGTCGACACGTTGTTAAAAAAAAAAAAAATTAATAGCCGATCGTCAAAGGCTCGTATTCATTGTTACCTTGAATACCCCGTTCGGTTTTTATATTTCATATGGACCGTTTAAGCTGAAGAGTGTCGACCGCCAAACGTCACGAAAAAAAATGTCATCATCTGCCGGCGGCCATGTTTTCGTTGTTTTTATGTATTTGTTGGTGGCTTTTTTAAAGCTCTCAATATATCTACCTTCGTGTAAAAATAATGCGTTCTTCTATCACTAACCGTTTGGCAGAAAAAAATTGGGAATTTGGCCATGTTTTCGGACCTCAAGGGACATGTAGCCCCTTAAGGGGTAACACCACTCTAGGATTTCGAAAAAATCGTTTTTTTTTATTGTTTATAAGGTGTTACCCCCACTTGTAGCGCAAAAAAAGGCCTTTTTCGTGAATTTTTTTAAAGAAAACTACGAAACTTTTTTAATCGATCAATATACCATCGTAAAGAACACATCTTGAAGAACTTTCAGTAATTTTTTTATTGAAAAATATTACATTGTTTAGTGGCAAATGGCCGTCAATGAAATAATGTTTTTATATACACGGTTTGCGGTGACCAACATTGCGGCGAAGTGGATCATCTGAAAAAAAAAATGCGGATGGATTTAGTCAAATATAAGTATAAACTAGTCTTTAATCGAAGGATTTTAAAAAATATTCATTTTTCACAAAATGGTGGACAGTCAAAGTTAATGGTTCGATTTTAACGAAAAAAACGGCCGTTTTTTGGCTACAAAACGGCCATTTTTTTCGAAAAAAAAATCAAACGAGTAAAGACTACATTTTTATGTATTAAATAAGCCTGCAAAATTTCAAGAAGATCGGTTCATTAGTGTTCGAGTAATCTTGGTCACCGACATCAGAAATGCCATTTTGAGAAAAACGCGTTTAAAGTTTCAATTTCAGTTTACACGAAGAAAATATTTTTTTTGTAAACTTACATAGAGTCATCTATTCCGGGCCCGTTTTTATAAATTCCAGTCTATTATATGAACGTTGTGAATGCCAGGTATACGACCCTTTTTCATCGAACAATGCATTGAAGGTCGGAGGGAGGGTCGAGCGTGCCAGACGGCAGACTAGCCAGTCGTTTACACAACGGATTCTTCTCTTTCAACGCTCATATCTCAGTCAATTTTGTTCGGATCGACTTGAAATTTTCAGGACATATTCTCAGATACTTATACTTCAAAAAAATGCAATAAAAAAAATCGATTTTTTCAAAATCGCAAGTGGGGTTAACCCCTTAAGGCTCTGCCAACGATTTTTCCGCAGCGACTTCGAGCGCCCGCTGAGCACGGTTCAAACATTAAACACGTTTGTCTCGAAACCATTTTTTTCAATCTTAGCGAACACATTACTTCAACACGCTTGCATGGAGCAGTTTGAAATTTCGACAGTAGCTTCACAATCACCTCCTTCATATAAGTACATAGGGATTTCCCGATTCAATGTAAACTTTTTTATTTTATAAACAATTTACTGCTTATTTTTTAGCAATAAATCGTTTTTTTTTTGTCAAGAGTGAACCATTTTTTACAAAATTTGATCAAACAAAAAGTCCCTACGTACTTCTATGGCCAATAGTATATAGTTTTAAAAAATCGTTTTTCGTTCCAGATCTTATATGTCACGCGAAATTTGTCCGCTACTGGAGGTGTTTTTTTTATAAATAATTTCAAAGATTGGCTCTCCGCCGCCATTTTCTACCAAAATGATAATGAAAAAAAAAAATGCCATACTTAAATATATGCTGAATAATCCCTCTAAAAAGAATACCCATTCCTTTTATTATACTCCCAAAAAAAATCATCATAGTCAGGCCTTCTTTTCGGCCGCCAGAGTGGTGTTCCCCCGTAATAAACGTCGTCATGGATTTTCCATATGGGAAATGAAACTTTTATTCCTCGTTCTTGAGCTTCGCGTCGACGTTGCGTGAAAACGCCCAGGAGTTAGAGGAAGAAAGAAAGTGCGGTTGGTCAAAGACACGCGAAAAAAAGAAGAAAGACAAGTTGATAGATGATAAAGAGAACCCAGATTACAGCGGGGTATTGTTTTCCTGCTCTCTCTCTCTCCCTCTCATTTTTCTTTTGTTTCGTTGCGGGGAAAAAGCGATTACTACGAGCTCACCATGAGAGATATGAGGACGACGAAACACACGCGTCATCAGTCTCGGATTCCCTCTCGTTTCTCTCACATGTGTATACATCCAAAGAAAGATTCCCCAGTCGCGCGTTGGCGCAAGAAGCACGCCTTTCTTGCACAAGGCCAGCAACGCTCGTTTTTCTTATTCTTTTGCCTTGCTTTTTCTTTTCTTCTTTTTTTTTCTTTCGTATAATATAATATACAGCATGTAGGAGCGAACGCAGCACGAAGGCGAGATTTCTTCAAGCGGTAGCGCAGTCGCGAAGTGTTTTATCGTGTGCTGAGTGTATGCGTTTCGATCCTCTCACCCGCTCTTCGTCTCTCTCGGCGTCGCTTTCATTCTCTCTATCCGCTATCATCACCTCAATGATGATACCCCATGCGCAACTTCTCATCCTCCTTCCCAGTCATTTTTTTCTGATTTCTCGAGTCCAAACATAGACGGTCACCGCTCCGAGTGTCGGCTATGCCGCTGGACCCGAAGCACCGCCGGAGGCCAACCTCGAACATCCGCCAGTGTCGGCCTAGTTGACGACAGTTGTTTTCTTCGACAATTTTTCCATTCCGGCTGCCAATTCATGTTGAATATGCGCTGCTGCCTACCTTTCATGCAGGCTTCGATGCACGTTGATGAAGTAGGGTCAAGAGTCGATTGTCGCAGCTATTTGATCACTTGGACAACAACAGCTTATGCGTCGACGTACGTAGGGAATAACGCCTCGCGTGTCGCTGCTTCGTCGCTGATCGTTCGTCGATCGTAATTTCTCGAGTGTTACCATTAATTACGTTATGAGCGTACTATAGACCTTGGAGAAAGGAGCCCTCGGTCGATATGGAGCAAAATATATGTCGTATTCACGTTGCGACGAGGCTTGCAGGAAGAACACGTCAACCTTGCTCGGGTAAAACGGTCCGGCAATATATGAGGGCTCGGATAGCCTCGCGGCGGTCATTTAACGCCTCTCTCTCTCTCTCTCTCTCTCTCTCTCTCTCTCTCTCTCTCTCTCTCTCTCTCTTTCTCGCTCTTCCTCCTGCAGCCTTCTGTCTATCGAAGTGCTCGTCGACCTGTGCAAAATTCATGCCATCATTATCCTATTATTAGTAGCGCGCTCGTACAGACGATATCTGACGTCCTCGACAGCGTTTCATCTAAATGTAATTCAAGAAGGCGCTTTGGGTTCCAGACCCAAAAGGGATATTTTTCCCGCGGAAGCATTTAAAAAAAAGACAACCTCTCGGCAACATCGGACAACTTGACTTTTTAGTGGCCAAATTCGTCAATTCAATTTTCGTTAGTTGCTAATTTTTCATTGTCAAAATAATGTTTATGCATGGACAGAAGCGATTGTGAGAGTTTCTGTCGTTAGAGAAGTTTCTTCTTATTCCATGATAATCAAATGTCATGAGTTTTTGTTATATGGAGACTCGTTATCAGGGTGTGCAAACCCACGTTTATGAAACATGTAACTGCATTTTGTTACGAATTGGCTGCGATATTTAATTGGGGAGGTAGACGAGATGTTTGGGTTTTTTTGGGTTTGTTTGTACAGTAACCTGTAAATACGCATTAAAAACGGTAAGCGATAACGAATCTCATTATCTATTTATTTGCAAGTCGATCATATTACTCATTTATTTATAAGTCAATCATATTATTCATTAATTCATAAGTCAATTAAATTACCATAGACAAAAATAATTCACAAAGCTACGAATACTGTCACACTGCGATGAATAAAACTATCGATCATTCCCTCCTGAAAACTTCCTTCATGTTTTATTCAACGCAACAAAAAAGTGTAAACTTCGAACGAACATCACGATTCAACAATTTCTCGTACCGCTCGACAATAATTTCTACCCAACGATGTCTCAATTGAATCTCGCATGTCGTTAAAAACAACAAAAAAATACGTCCCGGAAACATACACTCGTCGGTGGCTCTTTAAAAAAAATGAAATAACGATCAAAGGAGCGGAGGTGCGCTCCGCGAGGGAAAAATGAGCCAAGGAAGAAAGGGAATCAAGTTCTCCAATCTTGACGAACTTTAATCGGGATGACGGTGTACGATGACGATATTCCAATCCGGTTTGTTCGTCTCGACGCGGACGATCTCGCGTTCGAGTTACATCTTTCCTCGCTCTTACAGAATCATCACCGTCGGTCCTCCAGCGACCGTGATTTCGCAACGACAAAGTCGCAGTATAATACTCGACGTGTAGTCAGAGGAGAGCACACGGTTACGATAAGGGGACGTGGCGCAGGTAATACCGGGGGGAATGTCGTTAGTCACGGCGTCGCTTTAATGCTATTACGTTTTGCTTGATGAAAAGGGAATGGAAAAGACGAGCGGGCAGCGCTGCTCGAGAGCGAGACTCCTCCACTTTGTCGTTCACTGACTCCTTCGGATGTGTGTTTAGAAGACGTCACGAAGCCCGCGAATAATGAGAGAATAAATACGTGTCTGAAGAAAAATTGTGTAACAAGCGCAATAATGGTAAACTAACGGCGCAAAAAATAAATAACAGCGACAATGACACGACGGAGATTGAGATGAGACTACTGAGAAATCGGAAAGAAGAAGAAGCAGCGAAATGAAATCATGCTGGAGAGCACAAAGTGAAGCAAAGAAGGACAAAGAAGTTTAAGACGTTAGACCTAACTCGTGGCCGGAGAAAAAAATAGTTTTTGTGAATTTATTTTTTGGGGAAATTTGTGCACTTTATAAATGTTTTTTTTTTTTACATTGTAGATTACATTACTGCGACGGATAAAAAAAATCGATCTTGGGCATTTTATCAGGGTATACATATTCAAGAATATGTGAAAAACAAAATCATGTTAAAATATTGGAAACTGAACACGTTACAGACGATTTAGTGAGAGCGCAACGATGTACGTATACTAAAACTTTCAATCGCGTTTTTCTCGAAACGACTTTTCTCGACCTGGCCGGAATCATAATTTACTGAATCAATCTGGCCAAAAACTATAAATGACCGATTTTTTATTTCAAAATCCAAAATTTCCGCAATTGCTGTAGCTATGGTGGTAAGCAGTTGTTTTTTAAATGTAGTATTTTTCAAACCCCCGAATATAAGTAAAAGGTTCACCAAAATTACACTTTTTATTTTTAACATCCACCATTTTGTGATTTTTTTTCGAAAAAAACGGATACCATCAACGAAAACTACATTCATATAGATTGTGAAAAAAATATATTTTTGAGACCAACTACTGTCAAGTTATCGATCCGGCCGTTGGACCCCATTTTTTATACGAGACTCTATTGTACCTCAATAACGTGGTTAATTTTTTTTTAGTAAAAATGTACTCGAAATGAAATCAATATATGCTTACTACCATATATTTTCTCCAAACCCCAAAAAAGTAATATAGTAACCGAAAAAAAGTCAAAAAGCGACCTTTTCGGCCTCCCACAATGGTTTGTGCAGACCGCTGTTTGAAAAACGTCCCTCGTGGTGACCACTGCTGCTCAGAAACAAATCATCCGAAATGAATTTAGTTTTTGCATGAAATTATCTAATGCTTGGACGAAGGATTAAATAAAATATTGATTTTGTAAAGAATGGCCGCTTTCCAAATTGTAATTATTGATTTTTTATGGAAAAATACGCTCTATTTTCATCGATAAAAACAAACTATGCATTCAACGAAAAATTCTTTCGGTCAAGCCAAAGCTCTTTGGTACGTAAAAGAAGCTTGTAAAATTTGAAGTTGATCAGTGCAGTAACTTTTTAGATATCGCGGTTACTGATTTCAAAAACGTAATTTGAAGAAAAGCTCGTTCCAAGTTTTAGTTCGGGTTTATACGTAGATAGAAAGTAATTTTTTTAATGCCCAGAACTTCCACAATTGAGGCATTAAATGATTTTTTCTTTCTCATTGTAGAGATCATGTGGAGTATTTAAAGCACAGTATTTTTCTCATTTTTTCCAACAATTAACACCGATATAGGGTCGTACGCAAATTACGTAACGTAATTGGCGGGGGGGGGGGGTCGGCCAGGCGTAACAGTCTACATACCGCCCCCCCCCCCCCCCCCGGGTTCAAGGTTTTCGTTACGTCACGATTTTAAAACGATTTTAAAAACTTGAAGGAATTTTTTTAAAAATAATTCTTGATAGTACATGTTCTGAAAAATACGTTGGCAACATTTTTATTCACAAGTCCGAAAATTGACGGAGTTGTAGTCACTTTAGGGAAAACAGGTAGCGCGACCGGTTAGTGCCCACAGTCCCTACAGATGTGGCATCACTTACAATATATAAAGTACATGCTGTTTTTATTTTCTGGACCATCATGAATATGAAGAACCGTCATATCGCCCGCGACTAGCGTCGTCAATGTAAGTATCAATGTTCTATAAAAAAAACACAACTTTATATCAAAAAAGACGGAACGAAAACTATAAACGCGTTTTTCTCGAAACTAGTTTTTTCGACCTCGTCCGAGCTAATACTTAAAAACTTATCAACCGATTTACCATTTTTTTAAAAACATTTTTCTAATCGCAGTGACTAAGGTTGAACGTATTCGCGTTGTTGTCATTTGATAATTACTATTTTTAAAGACTGCTTGAATACAGAAAAAGGGCCTAGAAAATAGAAGAAAATGTCCAAATTACCGACATTTTGTAAAAAAAAAACCAAAATAAAAAAAAAAACGGCTATGCATAACGATAGCTACATTTGTATAGATATCGATAAATTTTTGACTTTTAATTTACAGATAACCTTTCATAAAGATATCGATGGGACAATGAAGAGAAATTTTGTAAAAAATTGGGAAATTTTGCGTTACGTAATTTGTGTACCCCCACCCCTATAGCACCATGAAATTGTTGTTCTGTTCGGCTCGGCTACAACGCGCCGAGAGCATCCGAAGTTATCCGAGCGCTGTGTGACGTCACCGTTCGAAATCCGGTATACGAACTACTCGTGTATTACGAGTATTCCGTCAACGATGGCAACCACAAAATCGTACAAGGCTTGTTTCGTTCCCTTATTGCATAAATACGAGGTAAAGTTCCCCTGATAAGGTATTTCTGAATGTGCCACAAGACGTAAAACGTCGAAATCTGTGGTTCGATGCAGCACGACGTGTCACACCGAAATCATCGTCCACTTATTTTTGCTGTGAAAACCACTTTGATGTAAGTATAAACGTGATGTCACATTAACTGTAGTAAAATACTTTTTTTTCAATACGTCTTTCTTAATATGCTCATGATACGTATAGCGACAATAACTGATACAATGTATCAAGCCTTTCCTAACCTAAAAATTCACGGTCGGCAAATTGCTCGAATTTGCGTTCACAAATCCGCTTACATATCGTTGCACGAGAATTAAACTAGTTTTCAACTTTCTCAGAATGCTCGAGACGTTTGCAGATATAAAATGACACCAAATTTCACATTTGTGTACACTCACGTGTAAGCCGTATACATAGCGTATTCGGTCTCGTTCGAACGGTGACGTCAACAGCTCCATCGCCAGTAGCGCGGCATTTTGCGCCAACATCTACAATTTGAATTATCGTGGTATAAAAACCATTAATAATTATCTTTACAATTATTTCAAAGACAAATGCTTTTGACATTGTTTTATTATCACAAAAGATCAATTCTAAAAAAAATCGAGCATTTTTTTTTAACAACTCAATTTCGATCGGTCCGATTTGACATTTTCCAAGAACATTTTTTATATTTTATATATTGAAAATCCGGCGCAACCAAAAAATCGATATTTTCATAAATTCCTATTTGGTGTTAAGCCCTTAAGTATACCAATTTTTTGTATTTTTTTTTCTCCACACATCATCCGTAGCTGCTGAAAATCAATTTGGAGCTTCAATCACGAAGCTCATTTTTCCTGCCTATGCTGGAAACCAAAAAAAACATCTTCTACATCGTCTAGACGAGACTGCATACACGTCGTCTTACAACCTTTCGCGCCAGCAGCAGTTCTATTTATGAAGTACACTTCACTGTCTATAAATATTACACATAAATGAACCGTTACACCTCATGCATCATCACAATCTGCAGCATGGGAAAGGTTACGGTGAAAAAAGAATTCCGCGATATCGATTCGAACATTATTTCCCCCTCCTCTCAAACCATGTCCTCGTTAGTCGTTGAGCTTCGATAATAATTTTTCGAAAAATGCGACATTCCGTAAAAATCGTCTTTATTTACCTAAGGGCAGAGGTTTTTTATGGAGGGGCAAAATGCTGCTTGCCTCGTGACATCAATAATAAAACACACATTGAAATGTATTTTTGTAGTCACGGAGGGGAATTTCAAGGGTCGGAACAACCCCTAAATGTCCAAGCCCATTCGCGTTGAAAGGTGATACGCGTTTCAATGAGATCAGAGATAATCTTTTTTGTGTTGGATGGACTGGCGGATGAGGCCGATGTGTACTGGGAGTTTTGAAGATTGACGAAGAGAGAGTGAGAGAGAGTGAGGAGAGAGAGAGAGAGAGAGAGTGAGAGAGAGAGAG